>JANAVB010001044.1:0-42773 GCA_029216955.1 Iris pallida
AGTCCTTTCTTACACATGATGTGAGTTAGGACTGTCCACTTTTCTGGCAGTCCTAACTGTATGTTGGACTGCCAGAAATTTAGACAGTCTTTAGTTACACATGTCCCGAGTAAAATTGAAGTGCTCTGAGTAAATTTTTCCAATGGCAAACTTGTAAATAATACAAAGTTTAAAATGGACTAGCCCTGAGTAAAAATTGAAGTGCCCTTATAAACACCTTATGGAAATATAATTCTTTGTTATAAATATATATTCGAAATATGCTCTACTTCAAGTGTATTGTTTAGTTTCTACCTCTACAATTATATTATCTTACATCTTATATATAACAAAAGTAAGCTCCACCGAGAACTTTTATATTCCAACGTCATTTTCCACATTACATATATATATATCCAACAAACCACCCCACATATATATAATAGAGATAAAATATATATTTACACATTTCCACTGATATAATTACTAATTATATATTTTTCAATACAATAAATATTTACCATCCAAAATAATTTATTTAAATATTTTATAACACATTTGTCATGCAGGTATATAATTAAAAGTAAAAAATACAGACAAAAAAGTATCACGCACACAGATATAATGCTCAAAAGAGGATTAATTATAGTTTAGATCTTAATTTTATACATTTAGAGTTTGTCCTAACATGTACAATTAGAAAATTTATGCCCTTGATTTTTATTATCTATTTATTTTTCCATTATACTCTTCCTAGGAGATTTCATTATTAAACATGGAATAGAGGATAAATAAGAAAAGATTTTTTATAAGGGTACATCAAAAGTGATCAGGACTAGTCCATGTTTGAGGAGAAATTACTGGAACTATCCAATTTTTCTACTCATGGGGCTGTCCCAACCCTCCCTCCCCCCTCCCAAAATCCCAATTTCACTCTCATTTGCAATTTCACTCTCTCTCTTCCAAAACCCTTTCTTCTTCCTCCTCTTATTCTTCTTCTTCTTTTTCATTCCCCAAACTGTACATTTTCTTCTTCTTCTTCTTCTTCTATCTTCTTCTCCACCATTTTCCACTATAACCCTAGTTTTCTTCTCCATCATTTCTATCAAAATCCTAGTTTTTCTCTCCACAATTTTCATTCTCATCATTTTGATTCATCACAAGTAATGCATGAAAATAAACCCTAACATATTTATTTCATTATTTCTCACAAAAAATGTATAAAAATAAATGCTAAAATGTATATTTCACTATATTATCAAGATGGAAATAAATTCTAACATATGTTTTTCATTCGGCCATTTCGATTTTAGGACTGCCAGGAATTGTGGCAGTCATAAAATGTACTTGCTGTACAGAAGTTCCTTTTAGGACTTCCACAATTCCTGACATTCCTCAATACTTCTAGACTGCCAGAAATTGTGGCAGTCCTACTGTCACAATTTCTGGCAGTTCTCAATACTTCTAGAACTGTAGAAATTGTGACAGTCCTATTATACAGCTAGTCCATTTCAGGACTGCCATCACTAGGACTGTCAGAAATTGTGGCAGTCCTAATATTTACTTGCTCAACAAATCGATTTCTTCTAGAATTAGGGTTCATCCATAATTTCTTCTATTAATAAAGAAAAATTGATTAATAGATTTGATAACCCAATTTCTTCTACATAGGGTTTCATACATAAACTAGTGTTTAGAGAGAAAAAAATGAAAAATTAGAAGAGAAAAAAAAAACTAGGATTTGGAGTAAGAGAGATTCTTCTTGTTTTCTTCTTCTTGTTCTTGTTCTCCTCCTTTTTCTTTCTTCTTTCTTCTTGTTATTGGGAAAGAGAGAAGAAGCAAAAATAAAATTAAAAAGTTATCTTTTATACCTAGGAATTGGATAGCCCTGAGTAAATTTTTTAGTGGCAAACTTGTAAATAAATAAAAGTTAAAAATTGGACAGCTCTGATCAACTTTTGATGTGCCCTTACAAAAAATATAAAAAAATAACATAAATAATAAAAAATTAGGATCTAAATTTTATAATTAAACAATTTCAAGCTTATAATGTATAAAATTCAACGTCTAAACTCTGATCAGGTCGGTCTCGTTTGATTCGCGGAATGGAAGAAAAGAAAATAGATTCCTTGGCATTTTCTTTCCTTTAGTAAAGTATAATTTTCATTGTTTTTTTTTTCGTGTTTGCAAATACCAAAATTTTTAGAAAGTAAAGTGAATACTTAAACGTGAGAAAGTGATTTCTTACTTTATGGATGTAATCACTTTCCTCTTTCCTCCCTAATTTCTCTTTCATAGAAAATTATTTTTATTTCTTCCTTAATTTATCCAAACATAGAAAAGTAATCACTTTTTAATCCGATGTTTCCGCGAACTAAAACGATGCCTAAAAGTGTAAAGTTGTGCATTCCAGATATGCTGTTAGATGCGGTAAGCAGCATGCGGTGACTGTATCCCTTGCTCCGCTGACAGCCTGACAGAACAGAACGCAGCTGAACGTAACATGGCTGGGGGCGGGTGGATGGCGGATAACGTCATAAGTAACGGACCATTTCTCCTTCGGGATTTGAATGTTCAAACGTTTCCAATTTCAATTTCACACTGCGGGTCACACATGAAGCACTAATTCTCACTTGCTCAAATATTAACGGTAGCCGTCCGTTACTCCGTTTCAGTATATATTCGTATGAATTATTATTCAAGACACTTTCAAATATGTTACATCTCCAACCCTATTGTCTTGTTAAGTGTTGTGAGTCTTAGGTGGCTCCTGTGTGGCATGAGCCACAAGACAATATCTTATTTATGTGGCAAAATTATATCTCAAAGACAATGAGATAGAAAAACTCTCTCTAATGCAAAAGTATTGTGGAGACAATAAAAATTATTTTTTCCAACTTCCAAGACAACTTTTAAGACAACTACTCATCTTCTTTCTTTTTTTTAATATTTTTTTATTCATAATTGATGACATGGAAGAGAAGACATTGTCAAGTGCATTGTCTAGAACAAGACAATCAACTTCACAATGTCTTCTTTAATTTTTGCCACATAAGCTTCACAATTGACTTGACAACTGCATTGGAGAAGAACTTTTGAATAAAATTTTGTCATTCCTATGCGGCAACAACTTTTTTCTAAAGTCACAATAGGGTTGGAGATGCTCTTACAACTTTAATTTATATATTTTGAAGTGTCCATGGAAATGTAGTACGTTGGATATACTGGAGGGTTCTGTAAAAAATGTAGCCCATTAGACAACAATAAGAAATTTTGGCTACAATAAAAAATAGTTTAATTGTAACTTGATACCCTCAACTATTCTATTTTTTAACTTGATACCATAAACTTTTTTCGTAAAACTTGATACCTTGAAAAAAAAATGGATAAAAATATCCTTTTCTCTACCACAGCCTCCCCTCCTCTCCCGCGTCCCCTCCGGCCAACACCCTGTTGGAGTGGGTGGGGTTCCCAACCTATGTGGAGAAGACCCCGGAGTGCGACGAGCGCCGTTCGTGTGTCGAAGAAGCTCGGGGATGAAGCAGGGCTGCTGATGGAGCTACAGGGAGCTGCTGGAAGCAGGGGGGGCGAGTTCGGGCCGAACTCTGCCCCAGACAGAGTTCTGGCCGAACTCTGCCTCCCCATTCCAGAATTGGGTCGGCCAGTGCTGGTTGTCCGACACAGAGTTCTGGCCGAACTCTGTGTCGTCGGGGCTGAAGCGGGTTTTCGGGTGATTTTTCACCATCGGATCTAATCAAACGGTCCAGGTTTGTTGCGGGATTAGGAAGTTAAGTTGGAATTTCCAAACCCTAACTTCGTAGGCAACACAATTGTGGAGAACACAACTTGGAGAGAGGAAGGAGGCAAGAGTGCCATTACAACTTCGGGAGAGAAGACGGAGGATTGAAGGTCGTTTTCGAAGGAGATCGTGTTTCGGGTAATCTCTACTCGTCGTTCCTCGCTCTTCGTAGCCTTGTAATCATTGTTCTTACTTCTGAGTGTTGTGGGGATCCGATTTGGATCGGGAGGAGTTTGTAGAGGGTGTAATTCTTCTATTCCATTAGTGGAGGCTTCTCAGGGTTGGACTCTGATCGTCCCGTGGTTTTTTTTCCGCAAGGGTTTTTCACGTCAAAAATTCTCTGTGTCTGCGTGATTGTTTTGTGTGGTTGTTTTTGGGTTCGTGCGTTTGTATTGCTCGGTCCTCTCGCAGGTACTCTCCGGTTTGGGGAAAGGTTTCCGCATTTCTTTCCCAACAGAGTGGTATCAGAGCCAGGTTCTGGAATTCAGAAGGAGTGTCAGTAGTTGACAGAGAAACCAGAGAGGAGAGATGGACGCGAAGCCGGTGCGCTTGGTGAATCTGAACGGCACAAACTATCACTATTGGCGGAGCAAGATGAAAGATTTGCTGTTCGTCAAGAAGCTGCATCCACCCGTGTTTGCATCCGAGAAGCCAGTGATAAATCCTAGGAGGACTGGACATTCGAGCATATACAAGTGTGTGGGTATATACGACAGTTTGTGGACGAGAACGTGTACAACCACGTTGCCAATATTGAGCACGCGAAGACATTGTGGGATAATCTGGAATCCTTGTATGCGAAGAAGATCGGGGTAAACAAGTTGTTCCTGATCCGAACGATGATGGGTCTGCGATACAAGGATGGGGCGTCTATTTCGGATCACTTGAGTAATTTTCAGGGCGTGGTTGACCAGCTATCTTCTATGGGAGTCAAGTTCGACGACGAAGTTCAGGGACTATGGCTGCTGTGTACTTTGCCAGACTCGTGGGAGACTGTGTAACACCCTGTTTTCTGAAATTGGGGATTTTTAAAAATTTATTATTTTTATTATTTATTAGTGGTATTTTAGTCATTGTATAATTTTCTGGTGATTTTAGTTAGATTAAACCATTTTCTAAGTCATGCTAAGTCATGACTTATGACTTTGTGATTTTGGTTAGTATAACTTAGTGTAAACCCTAGTTTTCCTTAACCTAGAAGTTGCCATGACCATGAGAACTTAGCCATAGGCTTAGAACATCAAATTAGTGATTTTTGGCCAAAAGGGTATTTTGGTAATTTACTAGACTTTATTTGTGATTATGTGATTTTAATATTATTTAATCATGGTTAAAGTCCCATGATTAGTCCCTAACCTATCCTACCCTAAACTAGAGGTTAGCCACTAACCTAGAAGCATTAGGATGAAGTTTTGGTCATGGGATAAGTGGTTAAATATCTAGATATTAACTTTAAGGATATTTTCCTTAAAGCATTCAAAATATCTAACCCCTTTATGCAAAGTCCAAGCCTTAGCCTAGAAGAAAGCCAAGGACACCTCCCCTACCCCCCCATGGCAGCCAAGGACCCCCCTTGGCAGCCCACATTCTATAAAATCCCATTGAATTAATTCATGAACAATTTACATGAAATTAAATCCACAAAAATTCCCATTCCTTCAACCCTTCACAACTTGAGCTATTTTGATCCAAATTCACTCTAGTCTCTTGCATTGGGACCCTACAACATCTAGGGTGCTAAGGGGAACTAGCAATCAAGGATTTGGAGGCATTGGACATCATCAAGTGGAAGAACACATACCCCCATTTTCCTTGATTTTCATTGGATTGCACAAATAGGTATTTTCTCACAAACTTAGTTAAATTCCTATTTTTTCTTCATAAATGCATTCATGTAGGACTAACACTACTGTGGGTAAAGTTTGGTGGGAATTAGAAGTGGTTTGGTGTCCGTATCGGACACGTATCCTAGACTAGGAAACCTTGTTTGATGAAATGCCACAAAGGATCTGTTTTTATTAAAATGTAAAACAAATTATATTTTCTGGTAGCCCTAGACTTCTAGGTCACAACCCTAACCTACTGAGCACATTTTCGAGTCGTGTCCGTGTCCAAAACGGACACGAACTCACTGCACGAGACTCGCGCACAGTGTCCTGCTACCGCACCCTTCGTGCGCACTGCACAGGGCACTTCGACACACCAAAATTGGTGGACACGAGGGGGCAATGTCTGCGAACATGCCCCCAAAATTTGGTGTTGCCTCGTGTCGTGTCGAGTGAGAAAACTCACTTGCACTGGACATGTGCTGTCAGCGCACACGCGCACAGGCACGACTTTGAGCGTGTCGTGTCGCATGGACACGACACTAGGGTGTCTCGTAGTGACACAGGCATGAAGACCTACACGTGGCGTACACGTGGACACGAGCACGTGGTGCGTCGTGTCCTGTGTCACGAGTACGACGCGTGTAACCGCGTGCACGACGCTGTCGTAACACGTGTGTATCAGTCGTATTTTCACGACTGATACGGTGTTCGTTCTGTGTCCACGAGTGTCGTGGACACGTGTCAGGGTATGGAACGTGTAGCCCTACGTATGGGCTACACGTATGCGCGACCACGAGACGTGTCGTGTCTCGTGGTGTGTCCACGAGCTCCTGGAACGCGTGCACGATACTGTTATTGTGTGCGCGTATCAGAGCTTACCCGAGTGGTTGTTTTGCGTGTTTGGACACGCAAAACTGTGTCGTGGTGTCGTGTCATTGACTTAGGACACTAGTGTATATGTGGGGCCTTAGTTACCAACCCATGGTTGCGAGCCTTAGCTCGTTTTATTGTGTGTATTTCGAATTACCTATTTTCGAGATACACAGTGCACAGTATCCTGTTTTGGGATATTTTCCCAGATTTTGAAAGTGGATTTTAAACCTATTTTGATCTGTTTTAATCCATTGGACTAGTGTATATTAGTGTGTATATATGTAGTATATATGTATATGTGAGTGTGGGTCAATTTTGGGAGTATTTGGTTGGGTATTCGTGTAGTTATGTATATATATACATAGGTATGTATATATGTTATTGTGTGTGTGTGTGTTTGGGCTTTGGTTCCAGATTTCAGGAACCCCCCCTTCTCTGTCCAGTGTTCACTCCCCCCCTCTCTCTCACTGTCCTCTCTCATTCTCTCTCTCTCACTCACTCTAAGTCTCTCTCTCCTATCTATATATATATAAGTAAAATATGTATATAGGTTGATATATATATATAGATATATATATATATATGTATATATATAGTGATATATATACATTGGTGTTAGGTCTCACTATGTCATACATAGTGTTATATGTATATATGTGTGAGTGTGGGTTTGTACTATATATGATATTCATATTTTGATATATGGGTAGCTAGTGTCTATTTATATATATATATATATATATATATATATATATATATATATATATATATATATATAACTTGTTAAGGTATAGGTTTAGATGAAAACCTATAACCAATAACCTATGACTATGGCCTATGGCCTAGGATTACTAGCCTATGGCTTGGGGCTAGCCCTAATGGCCCAAAACCCTACTAGTTAACCCTTGTTGACTAAAGGTTGACCAAAGTCAACCTTAGGTCAAACCATGACC
Organism: Iris pallida; assembly: GCA_029216955.1. Lineage (NCBI taxonomy): Eukaryota > Viridiplantae > Streptophyta > Magnoliopsida > Asparagales > Iridaceae > Iris > Iris pallida. The sequence goes on from JANAVB010001044.1 coordinate 7,434, forward strand.
TAATTGACCTAAAAATGACTAGTTCAACTAGTCTGACCATGTTTGACTTAATCACCCTATTGACTAGTCTTTGTTTGACCTAATTACCTGACTAACTAGTCTTTGTTTGACCAATACCTTAGTTGGTCGAAGATTGACCTAGACTTGACCCAGATTGATCATGTTGACTAGTATTTGACTAGTTTGATTAGAATGTTGACCAAGAGTTGATTTTAACCTAGATTGACTAATCTTGACTTATTTGACCTTGTTTGACTTTATTTGACTTAGCTTGATTTTCTGTGATCTAGTATGACTTCCTGTGACCTAGTTTGACTATTAGAGTTGACTTTTGACCAGATTGACCTAGAATCATGTAGTATACATTGTACACTTTATTTTTACCATTGTGGATACATTGTGACTTGTATTGCTCTGATTAGGAGCCATACACCTCTCCTCAGACAGTATATCCTCTTCAGACATTCAGTTATCAGGCGAGTACATTCTCTGACCGTTTCATACTTGTTCAGGCTTTACTTCTCGCTCTAGATTACTTTACTTGTTGCTGTCACATTGGTAACACGGATTGGTACTATATGGATCTTTACATGAGATGTTATCCCCCTCGGAAGCATCGGGTACTTCATGCTACATGTGTTTCACTATCATCATGTACACCTATGCTTCCATTATCATGTGCACTCATGTGATCATGTACTCTCATGTTTACTGAGCCCTCATGTATACTATCATGTGCACCCTTTCATGGGCCCCATGTGATATCATGTACAATAACGTAACTTGTATAGATCCTTGTGTATTGATTGGGGTAACAGGGGAGTAGAAGTGGACATGTGAATAATTCCAAAGTAGTGTAATCATGTGCAAACTCAGTAGTATAATCATGTATAAATTCTAGCCATTCACATGCCTATCTTGTGCTCTACATCACTAGTCACTTACAGTTCTCTATATACAGTAGATATTTCATTACAGCTATCTCTTTTACAGCGTATATTTTCTTTCAGCAGTTCATGTATCTTACTCTATTGCCTGTATCGTATTTCTTAACCTGATATGAACTGTGTGAGATGTATTGTGCTCGTTCCTGTCCTGACTGGACCTGTTAAAAATATTACAGAGGATGAGGATGAGGCCCTGGTGACTACCTATTATGGAGCAGGACTAGATGATACTTATGTTGTGGACCCTCAGCAGGATCCACCTGCAGCTGAAGATGTTGCCCCAGTAGTCTAGGCTAGTTTAACTAGACAGTCTTTCGGTATTATCTTTTTGTCTCACATCTGAGTTGTATTTTGAGATGTTGAGGTATATAGTCTCTTAGACTTGTTGTATTATGAGTTGACATTCTGGATATTATGTTGTACTAGACACTTAGACCTTTTCATCTCTACTATGGTTCTTTTTGAGTTACTATCTATCTATCTGTTCTTCATTCTTCTACCTTAGATGTGATTGAGACAGCATGTTGTGATGTTACCTCCATTTGGAGAGTATAAACTGTACATGTACCTTTATATTGTTAGATGATTGACCTAGGACAGCGTTCTACCGTCGATACTGCGACGTAGGCTGGACGTACCCACTTCTCGTGCCCTTACTCTAGGGTGCGGGTCGTGACACATTTTTAGTGGTGGCCTATGAAGGTCGAGTTTATGTAGTGGTATTCGAACTAGAGTATCACTACAGCCTGCGATAGGAGTTGAGGGATAGGCTTAGTGAGAGAGGATCCTCAATCATTGTTAGGATACCTTGAGAGATTCCTGGAATGACCCTTGAGAATCTCATTTGAAATTACGATTTTAACTCCTTTTTTCCTTGATTGAATTTGATTTTGGAGGATTCACTGTAGAACTTTGAATCCTGGTATTAAGTTGATGATTTTAAAAATTTTGTAGTTGTTGATTTTAATTTCTTGTGTTAGATTAATATCCTTATTTTAGGGTACTCAATCGCAGTAGGAAAACTCTTAACTGGATTCCTGCCATCTAAATTCCTGTTGAAGGTTTGCTTCCTTGAATAACTGTCCTCCCTTGAATTATCATTTTATATCTCAGTATTGATTCCTTGTTTGATCTGTCTTCAAGATGGGTATGGAGACACGATCTCATCGTCTCGATCAGGGAGATACCACTGAGGGGTCTACCACTCCTCGTCCTGATCAGTAGGGCCCCGAGACTGCAGTTCCTGTTGTGCCAGCTCAGGCTAGGATATCTGCAGCCTATGGGAGTGCACCTCTTCCTACTCTGAGACTTTCTTCTGTCATCCCGAACGTTCTTCAGCAGCAGTCGTCATCAGGATCAGAGGACGTGGCACAGTTGTTTTCCTTCTTCCAGCAGATAGTGGAAACTCAGCGGCAACAGTTGTTCAAGAGGGAACGGGACGCTCATGGTACCAGCAGCAGTAGAGGCCAGGCCAAGAGGCCCCATGTGCAGTTTCAGCAGACGCAGACCCCAGTGGGAGTTCAGCAAGTGCAGCATCAGTATCGGGGTCAGGACCCGAAGACAATCAGTTGTCCCTATTGCAAGAAGTCGGGACATAGATGGGGTGAGTGTAGGAAGAGGTTGGGCCGGTGCTTAATATGTGGGGCAGCGGACCACCAGCTGAGGGAGTGTTTCCAGTACACAGGCAGAGTAGCACAGGGAGCAGCACCAGGAGCAGGAGCCAAGGCTCCGGTAGGACAGCAGCAGAGAGGAATGTTACAGCCACAGCAGCAGAGATTTATGCAGTTTCAGCAACAGGCTGGAAGAGGTCAGCAGGGGCGTACTTACGCCATGACAGTTGAGGATGCCCAGGCAGTTGGCAATGTGCTTGCAGGTTCTGTTCTTCTAAATTCCATTCCCACCTTACTTCATTATATCTATCTTAAAATCCAATTCCATCTGCTCATACCTGTTCTTTATTAGTGATCAGTTTTGACCTGGTAGTTCTTTTGTTTCTGTCGATTGTTTGTTTGTTTCTTCATCTCTTACTTAGGAGTAGGAGTATGAGTAGCTTTAGCTATTAATATAATTCTTGACTAACTCTTTTGTCAAGAATTTTCCTCTTAAATAAATTAATTTATGTGTTATGCCTTTTTGACTTAGAGTTGATAGAGTAGCTCTGACCATAGAATGGTGACCCTTTTAGCCCTGTGATTTATTGTTTCCTTATCTTCCTAGTCTATGCCCATGACCAGGACTATGTATCTTCTTTCATCATTCCACCCTTACTTATATCTTATGCTACAAATTTATCCTTAGTTTTACAAGCTTATCCTTTTTCGAGCTTGATCATGATATATTTTATTGGGTGCGCACCCACTAACATATTGTCTAATCAGAACCGGCGCATGATGGTCTGATCAACCTATTGCATTTTGGTTCGCTTTTTCATATATTAATCTACGTGGATGGAGACACAGTTAAACTAACCCTAGAATCTTATCCACAACAGCCTTGACAATTCTCTTTGGAATTATTTTATCGCCTATGAACCTCGTATTCGTATCCAATTGAATTAAAATTTAATCATGACCTGGATCTTCATCATTGGATGCCCGTGCTCATACTTGATTTTATTGATTTTCCATCTTGCCCAATCTCGATTTATCCTAAAATTGATCAACTTAGATCGTGTCAAGACTAAAATCTATTGTGATTGTTTGTACCTAAATTTTCAATTTTCTTTTTATGGAAGGGTAACTTTAATGATTTCTCACTTGTTAATGACCTATTTTCATATAGGATGGTAGATGACCCTATAGCCTTGATGATTGTTGTTTCCTTATCTTCCCAATTAGGACACTTTAGATTGCTTGTACGTTTTGATATCATAGGACAGTATTGATCTAGAATGACTAAGTACACCTAGATGAGACCACAGACTGTCCCATTTAACCTGTCCCCCTGGTACCACTATTTCATCACGATTTTTGGTTCAATTTAGGCCATAGACCTTTCCCACTCCAAATTATGATCACCGTAGACACGTTACCGTGACTTTAAATTTGGAGCACAAGACTAGTTGTTTTCTCAAAACTGATTTCACGTACATGACCTAGACATGACATACTACATCCATGACCTTAGTGTCCCACTCAGGCATACCATTGTGTGCTTCATTTGCTTAGTACGATTTTTCTGACCCGAGGCTCCATCCTGATTTACCCTATGGAGTTACTTTTGGCTTCGATTTAAATTAAGGACACCTTATGACCTAAAACTGCCAACCAATTTTTGGACATGACCCAGTATGGGTCTACTACCCATATTGTGCTTGTTGACCTTGTATGTTGCTAGGTAGTAGCTTCGTCCCTGATTGTTGGAAGTTTGACCTAGGAGGAGTACGACCATCTAAATTTCGAGGACGAAATTATTTTAAGGTGGGTAGACTTGTAACACCCTGTTTTCTGAAATTGGGAATTTTTGAAAATTTATTATTTTTATTATTTATTAGTGGTATTTTAGTCATGGTATGATTTTCTGGTGATTTTAGTTAGATTAAACCATTTTCTAAGTCATGCTAAGTCATGACTTATGACTTTGTGATTTTGGTTAGTATAACTTAGTGTAAACCCTAGTTTTCCTTAACCTAGAAGTTGCCATGACCATGAGAGCTCAGCCATAGGCTTAGAACATCAAATTAGTGGTTTTTGGCCAAAAGGGTATTTTGGTAATTTACTAGACTTTATTTGTGATTATGTGATTTTAATATTATTTAATCATGGTTAAAGTCCCATGATTAGTCCCTAACCTATCCTACCCTAAACTAGAGGTTAGCCACTAACCTAGAAGCATTAGGATGAAGTTTTGGTCATGGGATAAGTGGTTAAATATCTAGATATTAACTTTAAGGATATTTTCCTTAAAGCATTCAAAATATCTAACCCCTTTATGCAAAGTCCAAGCCTTAGCCTAGAAGAAAGCCAAGGACACCTCCCCTACCCCCCCATGGCAGCCAAGGACCCCCCTTGGCAGCCCACATTCTATAAAATCCCATTGAATTAATTCATGAACAATTTACATGAAATTAAATCCACAAAAATTCCCATTCCTTCAACCCTTCACAACTTGAGCTATTTTGATCCAAATTTACTCTAGTCTCTTGCATTGGGACCCTACAACATCTAGGGTGCTAAGGGGAACTAGCAATCAAGGATTTGGAGGCATTGGACATCATCAAGTGGAAGAACACACACCCCTATTTTCCTTGATTTTCATTGGATTGCACAAATAGGTATTTTCTCACAAACTTAGTTAAATTCCTGTTTTTCCATCATAAATGCATTCATGTAGGACTAACACTACTGTGGGTAAAGTTTGGTGGGAATTAGAAGTGGTTTGGTGTCCGTATCGGACACGTATCCTAGACTAGGAAACCTTGTTTGATGAAATGCCACAAAGGATCTGTTTTTATTAAAATGTAAAACAAATTATATTTTCTGGTAGCCCTAGACTTCTAGGTCACAACCCTAACCTACTGAGCACATTTCCGAGTCGTGTCCGTGTCCAAAACGGACACGAACTCACTGCACGAGACTCGCGCACAGTGTCCTGCTACCGTACCCTTCGTGCGCACTGCACAGGGCACTTCGACACACCAAAATTGGTGGACACGAGGGGGCAATGTCTGCGAACATGCCCCCAAAATTTGGTGTCGCCTCGTGTCGTGTCGAGTGAGAAAACTCACTCGCACTGGACACGCGTTGTCAGCGCACTCGCGCACAAGCACGACTTTGAGCGTGTCGTGTCGCATGGACACGACACTAGGGTGTCTCGTAGTGACACGGGCATGAAGCCCTACATGTGGCGTACACGTGGACACGAGCACGTGGTGCGTCGTATCCTGTGTCGCGAGTACGACGCGTGTAACCGCGTGCACGATGCTGTCGTAACACGTGTGTATCAGTCGTGTTTTCACGACTGATACGGTGTTTGTTCTGTGTCCACGAGTGTCGTAGACACGTGTCAGGGTGTGGAACGTGTAGCCCTACGTGTGGGCTACACGTATGTACGACCACGAGACGTGTCGTGTCTCGTGGTGTGTCCACGAGCTCCTGGAACGCGTGCACGACACTGTTATTGTGTGCGCGTATCAGAGCTTACCCGAGTGGTTGTTTTACGTGTTTGGACACGCGAAACTGTGTCGTGGTGTCGTGTCATTGACCTAGGACACTAGTGTATGTGTGGGGCCTTAGTTACCAACCCATGGTTGCGAGCCTTAGCTCGTTTTATTGTGTGTATTTCGAATTACCTATTTTCGAGATACACAGTGCACAGTATCCTGTTTTGGGATATTTTCCCAGATTTTGAAAGTGGATTTTAAACCTATTTTGATCTGTTTTAATCCATTGGACTAGTGTATATTAGTGTGTATATATGTAGTATATATGTATATGTGAGTGTGGGTCAATTTTGGGAGTATTTGGTTGGGTATTCGTGTAGTTATGTATATATATACATAGGTATGTATATATGTTATTGTGTGTGTGTGTGTGTTTGGGCTTTGGTTCCAGATTTCAGGAACCCCCCTTCTCTGTCCAGTGTTCACTCCCCCCTCTCTCTCACTGTCCTCTCTCATTCTCTCTCTCTCACTCACTCTAAGTCTCTCTCTCCTATCTATATATATATAAGTAAAATATGTATATAGGTTGATATATATATATATATATATATATATATATATATATATATATATATATATATATATATATATATATGTATATATATAGTGATATATATACATTGGTGTTAGGTCTCACTATGTCATACATAGTGTTATATGTATATGTGTGAGTGTGGGTTTGTACTATATATGATATTCATATTTTGATATATGGGTAGCTAGTGTCTATTTATATATATATATATATATATATATATATATTATATATATATATATATATATATATATATATATATATATATATATATATATGTATAACTTGTTAAGGTATAGGTTTAGATGAAAACCTATAACCAATAACCTATGACTATGGCCTATGGCCTAGGATTACTAGCCTATGGCTTGGGGCTAGCCCTAATGGCCCAAAACCCTACTAGTTAACCCTTGTTGACTAAAGGTTGACCAAAGTCAATCTTAGGTCAAACCATGACCTAATTGACCTAAAAATGACTAGTTCAACTAGTCTGACCATGTTTGACTTAATCACCCTATTGACTAGTCTTTGTTTGACCTAATTACCTGACTGACTAGTCTTTGTTTGACCAATACCTTAGTTGGTCGAAGATTGACCTAGACTTGACCCAGATTGATCATGTTGACTAGTATTTGACTAGTTTGATTAGAATGTTGACCAAGAGTTGATTTTAACCTAGATTGACTAATCTTGACTTATTTGACCTTGTTTGACTTTATTTGACTTAGCTTGATTTTCTGTGATCTAGTATGACTTCCTGTGACCTAGTTTAACTATTAGAGTTGACTTTTGACCAGATTGACCTAGAATCATGTAGTATACATTGTACACTTTATTTTTACCATTGTGGATACATTGTGACTTGTATTGCTCTGATTAGGAGCCATACACCTCTCCTCAGACAGTATATCCTCTTCAGACATTCAGTTATCAGGCGAGTACATTCTCTGACCGTTTCATACTTGTTCAGGCTTTACTTCTCGCTCTAGATTACTTGTTGCTGTCACATTGGTAACACGGATTGGTACTATATGGATCTTTACATGAGATGTTATCCCCCTCGGGAGCATCGGGTACTTCATGCTACGTGTGTTTCACTATCATCATGTACACCTATGCTTCTATTATCATGTGCACTCATGTGATCATGTACTCTCATGTTTACTGAGCCCTCATGTATACTATCATGTGCACCCTTTTATGGGCCCCATGTGATATCATGTACAATAACGTAACTTGTATAGATCCTTGTGTATTGATTGGGGTAACGGGGGAGTAGAAGTGGACATGTGAATAATTCCAAAGTAGTATAATCATGTGCAAACTCAGTAGTGTAATCATGTATAAATTCTAGCCATTCACATGCCTATCTTGTGCTCTACATCACTAGTCACTTACAGTTCTCTATATACATTAGATATTTCATTATAGCTATCTCTTTTACAGCGTATATTTCCTTTCAGCAGTTCATGTATCTTACTCTATTGCCTGTATCGTATTTCCTAACCTGATATGAACTGCGTGAGATGTATTGTGCTCGTTCCTGTCCTGACTGGACCTGTTGAAAATATTACAGAGGATGAGGATGAGGCCCTGGTGACTACCTATTATGGAGCAGGACTAGATGATACTTATGTTGTGGACCCTCAGCAGGATCCACCTGTAGCTGAGGATGTTGCCCCAGTAGTCTAGGCTAGTTTAGCTAGACAGTCTTTCGGTATTATCTTTTTGTCTCACATCTGAGTTGTATTTTGAGATGTTGAGGTATATAGACTCTTAGACTTGTTGTATTATGAGTTGACATTCTGGATATTATGTTGTACTAGACACTTAGACTTTTTCATCTCTACTATGGTTCTTTTTGAGTTACTATCTATCTATCTGTTCTTCATTCTTCTACTTTAGATGTGATTGAGACAGCATGTTGTGATGTTACCTCCATTCGGAGAGTATAAACTGTACAAGTACCTTTATATTGTTAGATGATTGACCTAGGACAGCGTTCTACCGCCGACACTGCAGCGTAGGCTGGACGTACCCACTTCTCGTGCCCTTACTCTAGGGTGCGGGTCGTGACAGACTATACGAGTATCTATGATCGCTTCTGCTCCAGAGGGCGTGGTCAGTCTGGAGTTTGCCAAGAACGGGGTGTTGAATGAAGAGATGCGGAGACGTTCTCAGGGCACTTCATCCGCATCCCACCACTCAGAGGCACTTATTTCAGAGAGCCGCGGAAGGGGCAAAAGCAGGGTTCCAGGTGGTGGCAGAGACAAGAGCAGAGGGAAGTCCAAGGGTCGTTACGAGGACTCAGAGTGTTACCATTGTGGTAAGAAGGGCCATATCAAGCGGAATTGTTTCGCTTGGAAGAGAGAGAAGAAGGGCGACAAGGGGAAGCAAGAAGAGAACACTACAGCGACGGCCTCGATGCATGGAGGCGATGTGATCGTCGTAGGTGATGAGGTCATTACTAACCTCGCCTGCGATGACAATTCTTGGCTGGTGGACTCAGGGGCTTCAGCACATGTATCTCACAACAGGGCACTATTTGCCACTTACACAACAGGCGACTGTGGAGTGTTGAAGATGGGCAACGGAGATGTGTCGAAGGCGGTTGCCGTTGGAGATGTGCATTTGAGAACGAAGACAGGTGCAGTTCTTGTTCTCAAGGATGTTCGTCATGTCCCTGATATCCGTTTCAACCTGGTGTCGGTTGGAAGGTTGGATGACGAGGGATTCTTCGGTCTCTTCGGGAACAGTCACTGGAAGCTTTCCAGGGGTTCGATGGTGATTGCCAGAGGAAGCAAGAAGTCCGGTCTCTACTATATGGAGGGGAGCGCAGAGGGGGCACAGGAGGTGAACGCAGTCAGTGATGCGTCTACCGAGTTGTGGCACAGGCGGCTCGGCCATATCAGCGAGAAGGGGATGAGCTACTTGGTGAACAGGAAGGTGATTCCGGGGCTCAAGTCTACAAAGTTGGAGAAGTGCACGCACTGTTTAGCTGGAAAGCAAAATATGGTGTCTTTCCAAAGTCACCCAAGTTCGAGGAAGCCGGCGTTGCTCGAGTTGATTCACTCGGATGTCTGCGGTCCTATGAAGGTAAAATTTCTTGGTGGTGCTTCTTACTTTATAACTTTTATTGATGACTGTTCCAGGAAGGTTTGGGTCTATGCCTTAAAGACCAAGGATCAGGTGCAGTCTACTTTCAAAAAGTTTCAGGCCTCTGTTGAAAGAAAGACGGACAAGAAGTTGTTGTGTGTTCGGTCCGACAATGGCGGTGAATACATCGGTCCCTTTGATACGTATTGCAGAGAGCAAGGGATACGACACCAGAAGACTCCGCCAAAGACACCTCAGCTCAATGGTGTAGCAGAGCGCATGAACAGGACACTGATGGAGAGGGTACGGTGTTTGCTGTCAGAAGCAAACTTGCCGAGCAATTACTGGGGTGAGGCTCTTCTCACAGCTGCTTATGTTATTAATTTGTCTCCTAGTGCTCCTTTGCAGGGTGATGTGCCTGATAAAGTATGGTACGGCAAAGAGCCGTCATACAATCACCTGCGGGCGTTTGGTTGTAAGGCCTTCGTACATGTACCGAAGGACGAAAGGACCAAACTTGAGACAAAGACGAGGCGATGCGTCTTTGTCAGCTACGGTCGGGATGAGTTTGGCTATAGACTCTACGACCCAGTGGAAGGAAAGCTCTACAGAAGCAGGGACGTGGTGTTCGTCGAGGATCAGACCATGACCAATACTCAGGATTCCGAGACGCCTTCTGAGGCTGAGAAATTGCCTGAGTTAGAGTCATTTCGCTTCGAACAGTTTCCAGAGGACATCGTAGAGGATCCAGTTATGGGGGAGCCAGTACATGGAGTAGCTCCCAACCTTGATCATCAGCCTGCTGATGGTGGTCAGGGTGTCCCTCAGAAGGATGAGCATGCCGGAGAGGTAGTTTTTGAAGGGGAGAAGGCTGTCGGTATACAGCCAGCAACAGTGGTTCCTTTGAGGAGGAGTGACAGAGATCGTCGACCATCTACGAGATACTCACCGGATGAGTATGTGCTATTGACTGACGGGAAAGAGCCCGAAAGTTTTGCAGAAGCTATGGAAGACGAACACAGGCAGGAGTGGATGGAGGCTATGCAGGAGGAGATGAGTTCCTTGTACACCAATTCCACTTATGATCTGGTGCGGTTGCCAAAGGGCAAGAAAGCTTTGAAGAATCGATGGGTGTTTAGAGTGAAGCAGACGGATGATGCTACTCGCCCTCGATACAAAGCGAGGCTGGTAGTTAAAGGCTACGGTCAGCAGAAAGGCGTGGATTATGATGAGATCTTTTCGCCCGTCGTCAAGCATTCGTCTATTCGGGTGGTGCTAGCATTAGCAGCCAGTCTCGACTTGGAGGTCGAGCAGATGGACGTGAAGACGGTATTCCTCCACGGTGATCTTGAGGAGGAGTTGTACATAGAGCAGCCGGAGGGATTCTGTGAGAAGGGCAAGTCACATTTGGTCTGCCGGTTGAGGAAGAGCTTGTATGATCTGAAGCAGGCTCCGAGGCAGTGGTACAGAAAGTTTGAGTCATTTATGGGGGAGCATGGTAATGTACGGACGACGTCGGACCATTGTACATTTGTGAGGTATTTTGCCGAGGATGATTTCATCATTTTGTTGCTCTATGTTGATGATATGCTATTAGTGGGTCGGAATGCCACTAGGATAGCGGAGCTGAAGCGCCAACTGGGCGCGGCCTTCTCTATGAAGGATTTGGGCACAGCGAAGACTATTCTTGGGATGGAGATCAGCTGAGAGAGAGAGTCCAAGCTGCTACACTTGTCCCAAATGAAGTACATTCACCGGGTACTTCAGCGTTTCAGGATGGACGGGTCGAAGAAAGTGAGTTCCCCTCTTGCGGCTCACTTTAAGCTCACTGAGGAGCAGTGTCCATCTACCGAGGACGAAAAGGAAGATATAGAGCGGGTTCCATATGCCTCAGCTGTGGGAAGCCTTATATATGCCATGGTGTGTACGAGGCCAGATATTGCTCATGCAGTTGGTACGGTTAGCAGGTATCTTTCAAATCCTGGAAGGGTACATTGGAGTGCGGTCAAGTGGATTCTACGATATCTTCAGGGCACTGCTGGTTGGAGACTTTCCTTTGGTGGTGACGAGCCGAAGCTGGTTGGGTATACCGACGCTGATATGGCTGGAGATGTAGACACGAGACGATCGACTTCGGGCTACGTGATGATGTTTGCGGGAGGAGCGGTGTCGTGGCAGTCGCGGTTGCAGAAGTGTGTTGCCTTGTCGACGACAGAGGCAGAGTACATTGCGGCGACGGAGGCTTGCAAGGAGCTTTTGTGGATGAAGAAGCTGTTGCAGGAAATGGGACCAAAGCAAGAGCAGTATAATTTGCTTTGCGACAGTCAGAGTGCTATCCACCTTGTGAAGAATCAGACGTTTCATAGCCGGTCCAAACACATCGAGACTCGGTATCATTGGATACGGGATGTGGTTGAGAAGAAGGACGCGGAGCTTGAGAAGGTTCATACAGATGACAACGGAGCTGATATGTTCACGAAGATTCTACTAAGGGGGAAGTTTGAGTACTGCAGGCAGATCGTCGGAATGACGACATCCTCTCCATAGTTGTGAAGGAGGAGATTTGTTGGAGTGGGTGGGGTTCCCAACCTATGTGGAGAAGACCCCGGAGTGCGACGAGCGCCGTTCGTGTGTCGAAGAAGCTCGGGGATGAAGCAGGGCTGCTGATGGAGCTACAGGGAGCTGCTGGAAGCAGGGGGGGCGAGTTCGGGCCGAACTCTGCCCCAGGCAGAGTTCTGGCCGAACTCTGCCTCCCCATTCCAGAATTGGGTCGGCCAGTGCTGGTTGCCCGACACAGAGTTCTGGCCGAACTCTGTGTCGTCGGGGCTGAAGCGGGTTTTCGGGTGATTTTTCACCATCGGATCTAATCAAACGGTCCAGGTTTGTTGCGGGATTAGGGAGTTAAGTTGGGATTTCCAAACCCTAACTTCGTAGGCAACACAATTGTGGAGAACACAACTTGGAGAGAGGAAGGAGGCAAGAGTGCCATTACAACTTCGGGAGAGAAGACGGAGGATTGAAGGTCGTTTTCGAAGGATATCGTGTTTCGGGTAATCTCTACTCGTCGTTCTCGCTCTTCGTAGCCTTGTAATCATTGTTCTTACTTCTGAGTGTTGTGGGGATCCGATTTGGATCGAGAGGAGTTTGTAGAGGGTGTAATTCTTCTATTCCATTAGTGGAGGCTTCTTAGGGTTGGACTCCGATCGTCCCGTGGTTTTTTTCCGCAAGGGTTTTCCACGTAAAAAATTCTCTGTGTCTGCGTGGATTGTTTTGTGTGGTTGTTTTTGGGTTCGTGCGTTTGTATTGCTCGGTCCTCTCGCAGGTACTCTCCGGTTTGGAAAAAGATTTCCGCGTTTCTTTTCCAACACACCCCCCCTTTCTGCTGCCCGGACCCGCTCCCGCTCCCCCAACTGGCGGCAACACCCTCCCCCTCCTCTCTCTCCGCGGTGCTGCCTCCGTCGGCTGCACGCGTGCCCGGAGAGAGAGAGTATGGGGCGGTGGTGGTGTAGTCGGCGTGGGAGGAGCGGGGGCGGGATAGTGGAGTGGTGTGGGTGGTCGGAGAGGGGCGGGAGGGGGGGGGGGGGGGGTGGAGGGGACGGGGGTAGGGGGCATGGGGGAAGGAGGGGTTGGAATGAGGAGGAAGGGGGATAGTTTTATCATTTTTTAAATTTTGGATATCGAATTGAAAGTATTAAATAGTTGAAGGTATCAAGTTGTCGAGTAAAAAAAATTTAGAGTATCAAGTTAAAAAACTGAAATAGTTAAGGATATCAAGTTACAATTAATCCTAAAAAAATTATAAATTTAAAGTTGTACCCAACATGAATCGACAGACAACCTTCTAAACAAGTCAATCCTGTTACCATTATACCACAAACATGAGTATGAAACTAGTGAATTCCTAAATGTGAAAAAACAATGAAAAGTGGATTCCTAAAAATACCAAACCTTGGATTCAAACGCCACCTAATGGTCAAGAAAAACAAACGTCAAATGTTTAATGACATACCAGTTGCAGTCGGAAATAGAACTTCTGATGTTTGGTATGGGAAAATACTACTCAAATTCTTCTTTCCCACCAACATTTTTGTCGTTAAAGACTAGAGCATGCCAGCAAGCAGATGTAAGGCAACAAGCATAGGATTCCTTTGAGATGGGGCAATCCAATTAAAGAACTTTAACTTAAAGTTCTGAAATGGAATCTTTATCGAGTGATGTTTAAGATCCTTTATATCTACAAAGTGATGTTTAAGAGAAAATCCTATTGTGCAATATATAAACATCAGCAAGTTAAGATAAAACTAAAGTTACGGTTGCAGATCATGACCTAACCTAACCTAACCTAACCTAACCTAGACTAGCTACCTAGTCATCAAATATACAATGTGTTCTAAGATTAATTATCTTCTTTCTTTCTTTTTGAGGTGTCCTTTCTCCAAGCCGAGCCGTGGTCCAAAGTCACCCAGCCGTCCGGAAGAAGATTCAAACCTGAGACCTATATTCGGACGGCCTCTTGCACTACCACTAGGCTAGTGCCTTTGGGCCTAAGATTAATTATCTATTTACATATTCAGAAAATTTCCTAGGAGGATAAAGTTTCGAAAAAAGAAGAAGAAAAGTTTTGGGAATTAACAGCAGGGAACAGTTGGCGCCCTCTAGGAACTCTAGTTTTCGAATGCGACGGAACATGTCCGCTAATATAGAGGATCTTTATATATTTTTTTTCTATTTAAACCTATTCATTAATTGTAGAGGAGATTGACAACCAAAGAAGGCATGGGCAGAGGAGTTGAGAACGTCAGACTATTAGGTCTTGTTTGGTTGGCGGAATTGTGGGTTTGGGAAAGGAAAACCATTTCTTTCCTACATTTGGATGTCAAAGAAAAGTGTGAGGACAGAAAAATGGTTCCCACAGGGAAGAAAAATAAGGGAGAAAGTGGTCCCCAATCCAACCAGGATTCACTTTCCATCGGAAAAAAATGGATAGAAATAGGGGTGCAACTCAGGTGAGCTAAACCCGAGCCCGATCAAATAAACATGCTAATGAGTTGGGTTTGTGTTAAAGATATTTCGGCTTGGGTTAGGGTTCAGATTAAAATATTTGAATCCAATCAAAAATCGGACTAGACTCGATTTCATGTGTCGGGTTACCCAAAGAACCCGAAACCACACACACACACACACACACACACACACACACATATATATAACACACACACACACACACACACACACACACACACACACACACACACACACACATATATATATATATATATATATATATATATATATATATATAACACACCCCAAACTTTTCCAACTCCTTACTCTAAATCTCATTTTAGTTTGTATTTTATAATATTTGAGACTTGATTTTTAATTACATATTTAATATTAATCTTGTTTAAAATTATTTTAAATATCATATTAGAAACCGATAAATCCGATACCGATAAACCCGATGGACCCAACCCAACCCGAGAAACTTGGGGTACTTTTCTATTCCTCCAGGCCACAAAGTGTATAACGAAATTTCATGACGAACCATCCACGGTATCGCCATGAGTTGGTTGCAGGACGATCCCAAACATTCAATCCGCCACCTCTGGTTCTCCTCTCCCGAACACTCGAAAACTATCATCCCAAAAAATTCTCCCCCTTCACAACTAGGTGGAGGAGGTCGTCATCCCGAAGATCTTCCTGCAGTACTCAAACTTCTCCCTCGGTAGAACCTTCGTGAGCATGTCCGCTCCATTGTCATCAGTATGAACCTTCTCAAGCGCCGCGTCCTTCTTCTCAACCATATCCCATATCCAATGATACCATGTCTCGATGTGCTTGGACCGACTATGAAATGTCTGGTTCTTCACAAGGTGAATAGCACTCTGACTGTCGCAAAGCAAAGTATACTGCTCTTGCTTCAGCCACATTTTCTGCAACAGCTTCTTCATCCACAGCAGCTCCTTGCAAGCCTTCATCGCCGCAATGTATTCCGCCTCCGTCGTCGACAAGGCAACACACATCTGCAACCGCGACTGCCACGATACTGCTCCTCCGACAAACATCATCACATAGCCCGAAGTCGATCGTCTCGTATCTACATCTCCAGCCATATCAACGTCGGTATACCCAACCATCTTCGGCTCGTCACCACCAAAAGAAAGTCTCTGATCGGCAGTACCCTGAAGGTATCGTAGAATCTACTTGACCGTACTCCAATGTACCCTTCCAGGATTTGAAAGATACCAGCTAACAGTGCCAACTGTATAAGCGATGTCTGGCCTCGTACACACCATAGCATACATAAGCTCCCCACAGCAGAAGCATATGGAACCCGCTCTATATCTTCTTTTTTGTCCTCGGTAGATGGACTCTGCTCCTCAGTGAACTTAAAGTTAGCCGCAAGGGGGCAACTCACTTTTTTCGACCCGTCCATACCGAAACGCTGAAGTACCCAGTAAATGTACTTCTTTCGGGACAAATGTAGCAGCTTGGACTCTCTCTCGGCTGATCTCCATCCCAAGAATAGTCTTTGCTGCACCCAAATCCTTCATAGAGAAGGCCGCGTCCAGTTGGTGCTTCAACTCTGCTATCCTAGTGGCATTCCGACTCACTAATAGCATATCATCTATATAGAGCAATAAAATAATGAAATCATCATCGACAAAATACCTCACAAATATACAGTGATCCGACGTCGTCCGTGTATAACCATGCTTCTCCATAAATGACTCGAACTTTCTGTACCACTGCCTCGGAGCTTGCTTCAGACCATACAAGCTCTTCCTCAACCGGGAGACCAAATGTGACTTGCCTTTCTCACAGAATCCCTCTGGTTGCTCCATGTATAACTCCTCCTCAAGATCACCGTAGAGGAATGTTGTCTTCACGTCCATCTGCTCGACCTCCAAGTCGAGACTGGCTGCTAATGCTAGCACCACCCGAATAGACGAATGCTTGACGACATACAAAAAGATCTCATCATAATCTATGCCTTTTCGCTGACTGTAGCCTTTAACTACCAGCCTCGTTTTGTATCGAGGGCGAATAGCATCATCTGTCTGCTTCACTCTAAACACCCATCGATTCTTCAAAGCCTCCTTGCCCTTTGGCAACCGCACCAGCTCATAAGTGGAATTGGCGTGTAAGAAACTTATCTCCTCCTGCATAGCCTCCATCCACTCCTGCCTGTGTTCGTCTTCCATAGCCTCTGTAAAACTTTTGGGCTCTCTCTGTCAGTCAATAGCACATACTCACCCGGTGAGTATCTCGTAGATGGTCGACACTCTCTGTCGCTCCTTCTCAATGGAGCCACTGGTGCTGGCAGTATACCAACAGCCTCCTCCCCTTCAGGAACTGCCTCCCCGATATGCTCATCCTCCTGAGGGATACCCTGACCACCATCAGCAGGCTGATAATCAAGGTTGGAAGCAACTCCATGTACCGGCTCCCCCATAATTGGATCCTCTGTGATGTCCTCTCGAAATAGCTCGAAGCGAAATGACTCTAACTCAGACAATTTCTCAGCCTCAGAAGGCGTCTCAGAATCCTGAGTGTTGGTCATGGTCTGATCCTCGACGAATACCACATCATGTTTGCCATTAAAATATTTTGATGTAAATTTCAATTATAAACAGAACAGTATTACAATGTAGGACTTAGATGTAGTTCTAGGAGTACACTTTTGTTTATCTGGGTCCCTGTGTCGATGGAGCGAGTGGTAATATGTTGACTCCGTTGACGATCTGACGACGGTTCTCGGTTCTCTGAAGGTCTGAGTTGCTCTGGGTGCTGGAGCTTGCGGAGAGGAAGAAGACGTTGAATGTCTGTATCTGCCTCTCTCCCTGTGTGTATATAGGTCTCTGCCCGTTCTGTGTGTGTAGAAGAAGGAAATGAACCCTCTATTTATAGTTTACAGGCTGGCTGCTCATGCGCACATATGTAGGATGCGCCTGTACGTGGGGACGCCACGTGGTTGAAGCTGCGGAAGGCGCATTGATGATGCACCATTATTTGTGGATGGAATCCTTCATGATGCTTTTGTGGGCTGGCACGTAGCAGAGGAGAGGATCTTTCTGTTACTGAGATCTTGGGTGATTAGCACCCCTTCATAGGCTGAATTGAGTCAAAGGACACGTGGCACGTGTCTGTAGCTCAAAGATCTCGGATTTGGTGGTGGGTAATCTGATAGGATGCGCTTGGAATTAGGCGCATGAGAAGACTCTGGCTCGCAACCTTTAGGAGTCACGAACCAGTCTGGACGCATAGCTTTTGAGGCACATGCGAGGCTTCAGTAGCGACATGACCTCTGTCTTTAGGGATCAGAGGAAGGTCTGAGGCGTATGGCTCTTGAAGCGCATACAGAGGTTTGGACGCATGGCTACGGAGGCGTATGCGAATGGCTGGGCGGCCACGTGGCTTGTAACCGCCGGAAGAGATTAATGATGATGCTGACGTCAGCGGCGTTTTATTTTTTGTAAAAGCAGTTACTGCTCTGTCATCGAGGCATGGCTGCTGTCGTGTCAGACTTCAGCATTTAATGTTCTTTGACGGATGATGGGCTGTTGAGTGGGCGTATTGATCTGCGTTCCACTGGGCACATGGATCCATATTGATTAGGGAACATGGATCTGTGCTTTGTTGGGCACATCCATATAGGGCGCTTGGTGCCAACGGGCGCGTCTGTACGATGTACGGTGTCTGACCGGCGCATCCATTTGTATGACGCATCTTTATTAGTCCGACTGTTGCGTTCTTCGAGTGCTTTAAATAGCCGTTTTGATATGGCCGAATTCAAAGCATCAGGTTCTTCACCATAAATGCAAATTCATTGCACGAGATTCGGAGAGCCCGCCACTTGGCGCATGGGTTTGATTTGCCCGGCCTATAAATAGCAGCAATGAGAGAATTTGCTTCTCGTTCTCTCACATCTTCCCGAATGAACTTATTTGCTCGAGCACATTCTGTTGACAAGATGCTCCCGAGGGTGAAGATGCGATGAATTGACTTCATTTATGCACTTAAAGGTGACCGTTACATCCAAAAGTCGGAATCGAGGGCTTCTGAGGCAGGCGGAAGGTGTCTGTTGCATCCAAAGATCGGGATGCTCGAGCCCCGTCTCCGTTATTTCGGAAGAGCTGCAGATCGAAATTGTGGTGCTCCCATCTTCCTTGGGCTTTCGAGAGCTCTTCCTCCTGCTAGAGTGGGCGTTGCTCATTCTGGTTGTGTTGAAAGCTGCTCCTTTAGCCGTGGATCGGAATTACGGTGCTCTCCTCTTCCTTGGGCTTTGGAGAGCTCTTCCTCCAGCTAGGGTGGGGTGTTGCCCACTCTAGTTCTGCTCAATAAATGCTTCATTAGTCGAAGCACTTGATCAGATCGAAGTAGAGCGCATATGCTGAGCCTTCATGATGCGCATAACTGAGACGCTGAAATAGATACGCCTGACAGATAGTGCGCTTGGCAGGAGGCGCACGACGGTTTTGCTGATGTAGTCTTAGGATCTTTCTTTCTGTAGAAATTTTCCTTTGTAAAGCCTTTCTTTTAGACATGTAATAGACTTTTATATGAAATAAAAATCTTCTTTTGATGTTGTCACACCCCAGAACCAGAATACTGGAGAGCGGGAGAATGACTCAGCCAGCTACGTATTACGGGTAGATGAATACCGTATAATACGATCAATGCTGTCTAACCAGACGAGGGGGTGCATACTACATGAAAGTCTTACTATGGTCACTTCATATCTATTGTCTCAATCATTCAAACAAGAAGCAAAAATAGAGAACATGTAAGATAAAGCAGTAAGGCATCCCAAACGCTTAGTCAAAATGTTCTTGAGATCTGGCTTTACAAAACATAGCCAGATGGTATAGTAACTTATACACAATTATTATCAGCTGCAGTCTGACTTAATTACAATTATATAAAAGTAAGTACAAGACAATCCGACTAACATATCGGTGCCAAACGGCTAAGTATGAAGTAAATAACAAAACGAGCGGTGGAGTAAGGAACCCACTCGAGTCCTCCTGCGATCATTCCCCTAGTATTGACCATCTTGGAGGTGGAAGTAAGCTGAGTCCTCGGGAACCGACTCTAAATCTGGCCATGCAAAACCAGAGAGGTTAGACCTCTAATAGCAAGTACCACAAGGAAGCACGATATGAAGGATTAAACCAGTAAGTAAGAGAATATAATAATAGATCTCTGCTTTCTACTAGGATTCACATAACATCACGACACTTCGAACCAACCTCCCAACCAAACAAGGACAGAAGTTGGCCCGTCATGTCCTGACCTTCTGATCATCTCAGTTAGGCAACAGAGTAGGTACAGTACACAAACAAATCATCTTGAACGGCCAATCAACTCCTACGGCTTGCTATTATGAGTCCCAAGTTAT
The DNA here is from genome assembly GCA_029216955.1 of Iris pallida. Taxonomy (NCBI): domain Eukaryota; kingdom Viridiplantae; phylum Streptophyta; class Magnoliopsida; order Asparagales; family Iridaceae; genus Iris; species Iris pallida. The sequence goes on from JANAVB010001044.1 coordinate 27,578, forward strand.
CCTGGAATTATGCAAATAGGGATTCCTTAGTTCTTACTATGTGCGAGCAAGGCTAGTCTATCCATTCAATCAATTGTGCCAATCATGAATTAGACGAGTCCCAGCGGGACGCCCGTCATCAATATATAATATACAATAATAATATAAGCAAATACCGCTCCCTGCCCGTGTGGCAGGTTTACAGTATCTGTGGGAACCAGCCGGCCTGTCGGGCACTACTAGTCCCAAGAGGGCTGCCATGTAAGAACTCGGGAATCCATTCTCTCCATGCCATCATTATTTTATTTGACTTAATAGTCTCTACGTTGAGTGAAGTTCCATGCCGTGGATCATGGTCATTCAGAATGAGTACTTCCGTACAAAGTACGATATGCCTGACTCTACAACGATACCCGTGCGGTTAGGTTGTAGGTCTTACATAGCGTAATGCAACAATTAAAACTAACCACAGAATAATCTTGCCTTGACCATAAAGTACACATGCTGCTTTGTAGAAAAATAAATAAATTGAAGCCTGCACATGCCTGTATGTCAATATTCGGGATCGGCTAATCGATTACAATAGTTCATTACATGAACGTGTCTCATTCAATCAATTCAATAAGACGACTAGCCAGCCTCTTAGTTCCAACTAGGAACGCATGATCAATTTTAGTCAAGATAACCATTATTATCAATGGTGACAAGACATGAAAGTCAATTAGTATTAAATGGGGTCGAGTCTATAACTCTCAGGGTTAAGTTCCAGCCTTACTGGGTATCCACAAACCAGTCAAGACACAGGGCATGTTCTACATAACCATATATATTAAAAATATTAACATACCAAGATTATCGAGTTCATAAAAGGGCGTAAGGATATAATAGAAGAATTATCATGCCACCATTAAAGGAATAAATTATAGAACAAATAGAAACACCCAGGTCAGGAAGTCACGCCAACAAGTCTATGCTAAGGCCAACAAGTCACGCTAAGTCTAGTAGGTAGGAGTGAGCGTATAAACAGCGTGAGCGTGAAAAGTGGTTCACGTTGGCACGCACAGCGTGAGCGTGAAGGGTAATTCACGCACTCATAACGTGAGCGTGAAAAGTAACTCACGCACGCACAACGTAGGCGTATGAGCGTGAAAAGCGTGATAAGAAATCCACGCACGCACGCAAAGATGTGAGCGTGATAAGTAACTCACGCACGCATAGCGTGAGCGTGATAAGAAATCTATGCACGCACGCAAAGACGTGAGCGTGACTCAAATGTCACGCTTACACGTAAAGACGTGAGCGTAACTAAAAATTTACGCTGACACGTAAGAACGTGAGCGTGACTCAAAATTCACGCTAACACGTAAAGACGTGAGCGTGACTAAAAATTCACGCTAACACGTAAGAACGTGAGCGTGACTAAAAATTTACGCTAACACGTAAGAAGGTGAGCATGACTAAAAATTCACGCTAACACGTAAGAACGTGAGTGTGACTAAATCTCCCGAACTCCAATCTTATGGAGCCTTCGTTCCAAGCCAGAGGTGAGGTTCCCATGGTTCAGAATGGTGTGGAATGAGAAGCTCTATAACATGAACTATCTATTCCGAAAAGCACGCCAGTTTGGTGGATCAAAACCCATGAACAACCGAGAATACTGTTACTTAGATCTAGAAGAAACAAGCCAAAGAAATCAAAAATACTAAGTAGTAAACTCTCTTAGAATCACAAGAGGAAGACAAATGAACCATAAAAATGGGTGAAGAAGAAGCAAGATGTACTTGCCTTCTCCTGGTAGGTGGAGAGAGTGATGAGGAAGAAGAAGAAGTAATGGTGGAGGAAAGTTATGAGGAGAGAGAAGGAGATGGGGGCTTTAAATGGAAGGGGTGGTGGTAGGTGGGGTTCGGTTCATGTGAACCACCATGAACCCGAGAAAAACCCTCCTAGGACGAACCTAAAAGCAAGACTAAAAGCAGAGAATAACAGCAGAAAATAAAAATGCAGATAATTAATTAACATAAAATTAAAGGAATTTAAATACAGGATAATACATGATAAATACTAAATAAATATATATGAGTTGTACATGTATAAAATACGTATTCTGGGAACGGGGAGTGACATCTCTACCCACCTTAGAAAAATTCCGTCCTCGGAATTTCAAATCCAAGCAGGTAGAAATATCGGAGCTAAACTAATACAAGCAATTCTAGTGAGCAAGCAATCATTTTTACCATATCAAAAGCAAGTACTATATATGTAAATTCATCAATCCACGATATCAAGTAGCCCTACCCATAAGGTGATAAGCATGAAGAATCAGGACAATCAAGGTATACAGAAAGAGATATACCTTGTGAGTCAAACATGTGTGGATACCGTGATCGGATATCATCCTCACGTTCCCACGTTGACTCTCCCAAGGAGTGATGACCCCAAGCAACACGGACAAGACTAATTGTTCGGTTCTTAGGTATCTTCTCTCTTCGGTCCAAAATGGACACAGGCTGTTCCTTGTAAGACAGGTTGGTACCAACAACCAACTCAGAATGATCGAGGACATGGCTTGGGTCCGATACATACCTACGTAATTGAGATACATGAAACACGTCATGCATCTCTCGTAACGAAGGTGGGAGGGATAAACGATAAGCAACATCGCCTATCCGATCAAGGATAACAAATGGGCCCACGTACCGCGGACTCAATTTTCTGCGAACGCCAAATCTAATGACCCCACGAGTAGGTGAGATCCGCAAGAATACGTGGTCCCCAACAGAGAACTCTAACGGCCTACGATGCTGGTCCGCCCAATGACGATGCCGGTCCTGCGCAACTCGAAGTCGCTCTCTAATTCCCTTAACCACTTCAACCGTCTGAATAATCATTTCTGGGCCTAATATCTTCCTCTCTCCGATATCATCCCATGCAAGCGGTGACCTGCACTTCTTACCATATAGTGCTTCAAATGGCGCCATCTGGATACTGGCTTGATAACTATTGTTGTATGAGAACTCGACTAAGTGCTGGTGACTCTCCCAAGACCCTCCAAAATCTAGAGTGTAAGCTCGTAACATATCTTCTAAAGTCTGAATCGTTCTTTCTGATTGCCCATCCGTCTGCGGATGGTAGGCCGTGCTAAACCTTAACTTGGTACCCAGACTATGATGTAAGCTCTTTCAGAAATGTGATGTAAAGCGGGTATCTCGATCCGACACAATACTGAGAGGGATTCCATGCTGTCTGACTATCTGTTGTATATACAACTCTGCCAACTTTTCTGTAGATTGCCCTACTCTGAAAGGAAGAAAATGTGCTACCTTTGTAAGTCGGTCCACTATTACCCAAATAGCGTCCTTACCACTTGGTGATCTCGGTAAACCGGTCATAAAGTCTATTATAATATGCTCCCATTTCCATTCCGGGATAGGAAACGGTTGCAATAACCCAGCTGGCCTTTGCTGTTCTGCCTTCATTTGCTGACATACCAAGCAACGGAAAACAAATCTAGCTATCTTCCTCTTCATCCCGTTCTACCAGAAATGCTGCTTGATATCTTGGTACATCTTGGTCCCTCCAGGATGAATAGAATACTGAGAACTGTGAGCTTCTGCCATAACCTCCTGTCTGATATCTCTACTAGGCACACATAGACGTGATCCAAACCTAAGTGTACCATCTTCATGAATTCTCATCTCCTTCCTGAGTCCTGACTCACATTCTGTCCTAAGCTTCTGAATCCTTGGGTCCTGTGCCTGAGCTGCCTTGATTCTGCCTACCAAGTTGGATTGAACTTGCAGACTTGTTAGAACTCCTACATCACTAGGAAGTATAACTTCGATGTCCATCTCCTGAAGGTCTTCTAAGATATGCCTCTGTGTTGTCAACATAAATGTGCCGTCTCTCCTGCTAAGAGCGTCTGCTACTACATTAGCCTTGCCTGGATGATACTAAAGCTCCACGTCATAATCCTTAATCAACTCCAACCATCTTCTCTGCCTCATGTTTAGTTCCTTCTGAGTAAAGATGTACTTCAGACTTTTATGGTCTGTGTACATGTCCACTCAGTCACCATATAAGTAATGCCTCCATAGCTTCAGAGCAAACACTACTGCCGCTAACTCCAAATCATGAGTTGGGTAATTCTTCTCGTGGTCCCGAAGCTGCCTAGATACATATGCTATCACCTTCCCATGTTACATAAGGACACATCCAAGTCCTTTACCTGACGCATCACAATATACTGTAAAACCTCCGGGTCCAACTGGCAATATAAGAATAGGTGCTGATATCAACTTCTGCTTCAAAGTCTCGAATGATGCCTGATATTCTGCCGACCAAACGAATGGTACATCCTTCCGGGTCAAGCGGGTCATGGGTGCTGAAAGCCTTGCAAAGTCTGACACAAATCTTCTGTAATATCCTGCCAATCCCAAGAAGCTCCGCACATCTGCTACGGTCTTGGGTACTGGCCAACTTTCTACTGCTTCTATCTTCTTGGGATCTACTGCTACTCCAGCTCCTGATATGATGTGACCCAAAAATGAAATGTGATCTGACCAAAACTCACACTTGCTGAGCTTGGCATACAACTGGTTATCTCTCAGAACCTGTAACACTTTCCTGAGGTGGTCTTCATGCTCCTCTTTACTAGCAGAGTATACGAGTATGTCGTCAAGAAACACAACGACAAACTGGTCTAAGTATGGCATAAAGATGCGATTCATCAAATCCATGAATATTGCTGGAGCATTGGTCAAACCAAACGGCATTACTAAGAATTCATAATGCCCACACTTCGACCTGAATGCTGTCTTAGGAATATCTTCCTTCCGAACCCTCACCTGATGGTACCCTGAACGAAGATCTATCTTGGAGAAAACTCTAGCTTTGCTCAGCTGATCAAATAAGTCGTCGATCCTGGGTAATGGGTACTTGTTCTTCACTGTTGCCGCGTTAAGCTTTCTGTAGTCAATACACAATCTGGATGACCCATCCTTCTTCCCTACAAGTACCACTGGTGCTGCCCACGACGATATGCTAGCTTGGATGAACTTCTTCTCCTTCAGTTCCTCTATGTGCTGATATACCTTGGCCTGCTCTGAATCCGCCATTCTGTAAACCCGATCTGATATCGGTTTAGTTCCCGGTGCCAATTCTATACTGAACTCAATATCTCTAATCGGTGGTAGCCCTAGAAGTTCTTCGGAAAATATGTCTAGAAATTCTTCAACTACCTTCGGAACCTGAACTTCTTCCATTGCCGTTACTACTCCCTGCTCTTGCTGAGTTGCCTCTTATCTGACTAAGGTGAACCGCTTCATGCCTGAAATATCAAAAGACACACTCCCTCTACGACAATCTATTGTCGTATGACTGTCTTTCAGCCAGTCCATGCCTAAGATAACGTCGAAATTTCTAACAGGAAATTCTATCAACCGGACGGGTAAGAGATGCCCGCAAACTACAACGCTACATGCTAAATAACTCTACTAACTCCTACGAGCCCATTACCAGTGAGTTTATTCAACCTCCCTGGCAATGCCTCGAACTCCATTCCTAGTCGTGCCATAAATTGTGCAGATATAAATGAATGGGATGCTCCCGAATCAAACAATGCTACTGCGGATATGAGGCGACGAGAACGTTACCTGCCACAACATCTCCCGATGCCAATGCCTCCTCCAAGGACAGAGTGAATAATTGCCCTCGACCTCCTTGCTGGTTTCTATGCTACGGTCTAGCCTGATGTTGTTGCTAGCCCCTTCCTTGATGATGCTGGGGTGGTCTATGCTGGTATTGCTGCATCGGCGGTCCCTGCTGCCGAAACATCTGAGCCTGCGGCATTAACGGACGCTGTGCCAACGGCCTTACTGCTACTGCTGGTCCTCGATACTGGCCTGCCCCTGGTGCTGGCAGAGCAGAAAACTGCTGCCTTGATCCTTCTGACCTCGAATTCATGGGACATGTGGTAACCCGATGGTCTGGATTTCCACATATCAGACACAGTTCATTCAATGTCCGACACACATCTCTAGTGTGTCCTACCTTCCCACAATAAGTGCAGCCCACCGGGGGTTGCTGGTTCTTTCTCTGTTGCTGTTGCTGCTGTCTTGGTGGTGGTGCTGGTCCTCGTATCGCCATATCGTGGATACGAATGCCAGTGGATGGTACTGTTGTTCGGGGCGCTGCTCCCCCTCCTCCTTCAATCTGACTGTGGGATCTCTTCTGACCCCCAATCCTTGTCGCAAGCCTCTGAATGGTGATCTCATGCCTTCGAGTTGCCGTCAATACTTCGTCAAAAGTTTGGTAATTGTGCCCCTCTATCAATTGCAAGAGTTCAAGATGAAACCCTTGCTGAAACCTCATGGCCCTCTGGCTCTCTGTTTCTACCATCTCTGGGGCGAATCTACTCAATCTGCAGAACTCTGCTGCATAAGCATCTACAGTCTTGCCGGCCTGCCTGAGGTTGATAAACTTCTGTTGTAGCTCAAACCGTGCCACAACTCCATAGTACTTGGTCTTGAATCTTGCAGTGAAATCGTCCCAAGTCACAGGACGTCTGATGCCCACTTCCTCTGATTCCCACTAATCACGTGCGAGATCCTGAAGTAACAACTTCACTAGATCCACACGTTCTTCTGCCGGTACCTTAGCTGCTGTCAGAATAGCCTCAATATCCTTAAGCCATGCATCTGCTGAGATGGCATCCTCCGTGCCCTCGAAACGGTGGGGATTGTACTTGCAAAACCTGGCTGATGCTCCTGAATTAGTCCTCATTCCTCTTTCCAAAGCCGTCTGCAATCCTTGGTTGAGCAACACATTCTGCTCTTGTAGCTGAGTGTGCATGCGTTGCTGGGCCAACATCTGATGTTGCTGAGTAGCCATCATTCCTCTCATGATCTCCAGAAGGGCTGGTGTGTCCACTTGGGTAGGTAGAACTGTTGGTGGTGGTAGAATATCCGGATACTGCGATCCAGCTGCTGCTTCCACTATCACTTCTTCCTGGGTAGTCTCTTGAGTTAGTACTGGCCCTTGTTGCTGACCAGCATGGTCAGGTTGTCCATGTTGCTCTTGCTGTTGTCCAGCTCTGACCGATACGGAAGAAGTGCCCCTAAGAAAAGGGACAAGAGAACAATCAAACAACCGGACATGAAGGATCAATGAAGTCAAAGGATACCGAAATGTCAAGCAAGGGTTGAGAATAACGAATCATGAGATCAAGGGGGAACACGTGTGATTGAGACATCCTATAAATCAAAACACCCCACAAGTCTGAAATCAGACCTGCATGGGCCACCACTAAAACTTTGTCATACCCCAGAACCAGAATACTGGAGAGCGGGGGAATGACTCAGCCAGCTACATATTACGGGTAGATGAATACCGTATAATACGATCAATGCTGTCTAACCAGACAAGGGGGTGCATAATACATGAAAGTCTTACTATGGTCACTTCACATCTATTGTCTCAATCATTCAAACAAGAAGCAAAAATAGAGAACATATAAGATAAAGCAGTAAGGCGTCCCAAACGCTTAGTCAAAATGTTCTTGAGATCTGGCTTTACAAAATATAGCCAGATGGTATAGTAACATATACGCAATTGTTATCAGCTGCAGTCTGACTTAATTACAATTATGTAAAGTAAGTGCAAGACAATTCGACTAACATGTCGGTGCCAAACGGCTAAGTATGAAGTAAATAATAAAATGAGCGGTGGAGTAAGGAACCCACTCGAGTCCTCCTGCGATCATTCCCCTAGTATTGACCATCTTGGAGGTGGAAGTAAGCTGAGTCCTCGGGAACCGGCTCTAAATCTGGCCATGCAAAACCAGAGAGGTTAGACCTCTAATAGCAAGTACCACAAGGAAGTACGATATGAAGGATTAAACCAGTAAGTAAGAGAATATAATAATAGATCTCTGCATTCCACTAGGATTCACATAACATCACGACACTTCGAACCAACCTCCCAACCAAACAAGGACAGAAGTTGGCCCGTCATGTCCTGACCTTCTGATCATCTCAGTTAGGCAACAGAGTAGGTACAGTACACAAACAAATCATCTTGAACGGCCAATCAACTTCTACGGCTTGCTATTGTGAGTCCCAAGTTATCCTAGAATTATGCAAATAGGGATTTCTCAGTTCTTACTATGTGCGAGCAAGGCTAGTCTATCCAGTCAATCAATTGCGCCAATCATGAATTAGACGAGTCCCAGCGGGACGCCCGTCATCAATATACAATATACAATAATAATATAAGCAGATACCGCTCCCTGCCCATGTGGCAGGTTTACAGTATCTGTGGGAACCAGCCGGCCTGTCGGGCACTACTAGTCCCAAGAGGGCTGCCATGTAAGAACTCGAGAATCCATTCTCTCCATGTCATCATTATTTTATTTGACTTAATAGTCTCTACGTTGAGTGAAGTTCCATGCCGTGGATCATGGTCATTCAGAATGAGTACTTCCATACAAAGTACGATATGCCTGACTCTACAATGATACCCGTGCGGTTAGGTTGTAGGTCTTACATAGCGTAATGCAACAATTAAAACTAACCACGGAATAATCATGCCTTGACCATAAAGTACACATGCTGCTTTGTAGAAAAATAAATAAATTGAAGCCTGCACATGCCTGTATGTCAATATTCGGGATCGGCTAATCGATTACAATAGTTCATTACATGAACGTGTCTAATTCAATCAATTCAATAAGACGACTAGCCAGTCTCTTAGTTCCAACTAGGAATGCATGATCAATTTTAGTCAAGATAACCATTATTATCAATGGTGACAAGGCATGAAAGTCAATTAGTATTAAATGGGGTCGAGTCTATAACTCTCAGGGTTAAGTTCCAGCCTTACTGGATATCCACAAACCAGTCAAGACACAGGGCACGTTCTACATAACCATATATATTAAAATATTAACATGCCAAGATTATCGAGTTCATAAAAGGACGTAAGGATATAATAGAAGAATTATCATGCCACCATTAAAGGAATAAATTATAGAACAAATAGAAACACCCAGGTCAGGAAGTCACGCCAACAAGTCTATGCTAAGGCCAATAAGTCACGCTAAGTCTAGTAGGTAGGAGTGAGCGTATAAACAGCGTGAGCATGAAAAGTGGTTCACGTTGGCACGCACAGCGTGAGCGTGAAGGGTAATTCATGCACTCATAACGTGAGCGTGAAAAGTAACTCACGCACGCATAGCGTGGGCGTATGAGCGTGAAAAGCGTGATAAGAAATCCACGCACGCACGCAAAGACGTGAGCGTGATAAGTAACTCACGCACGCACAGCGTGAGCATGATAAGAAATCCACGCACGCACGCAAAGACGTGAGCGTGACTCAAATGTCACGCTGACACGTAAAGACGTGAGCGTAACTAAAAATTCACACTGACACGTAAGAACGTGAGCGTGACTCAAAATTCACGCTAACACGTAAAGACGTGAGCGTGACTAAAAATTTACGCTAACACGTAAGAACGTGAGCGTGACTAAAAATTTACGCTAACACGTAAGAACGTGAGCGTGACTAAAAATTCACGCTAACACGTAAGAACGTGAGCGTGACTAAATCTCCCAAACTCCAATATTATGGAGCCTTCGTTCCAAGCCAGAGATGAGGTTCCCATGGTTCAGAATGGTGTGGAATGAGAAGCTCTACAACATGAACTATCTATTCCGAAAAGCACGCCAATTTGGTGGATCAAAACCCATGAACAACCGAGAATACTGTTACTTAGATCTAGAAGAAACAAGCCAAAGAAATCAAAATGCTAAGTAGTAAACTCTCTTAGAATCACAAGAGGAAGACAAATGAGCCATAAAAATGGGTGAAGGAGAAACAAGATGTACTTGCCTTCTCCTGGTAGGTGGAGTGAGTGATGAGGAAGAAGAAAAAGTAATGGTGGAGAAAAGTTATGAGGAGAGAGAAGGAGATGGGGGCTTTAAATGGAAGGGGTGGTGGTAGGTGGGGTTCGATTCATGTGAACCACCATGAACCCGAGAAAAACCCTCCTAGGCTGAACCTAAAAGCAAGACTAAAAGCAGAGAATAACAGCAGGAAATAAAAATGCAGATAATTAATTAACATGAAATTAAAGGAATTTAAATACAGGATAATACATGATAAATACTAAATAAATATATACGAGTTGTATATGTATAAAAATACGCATTCTGGGAACGGGGAGTGACAAATGTCTATACTTTTGCTGTTCTTTGCTGTACCAAGTACTTCGTTAGAGCTCCCTGGAGCATGTAATTTAGGCGCAGAGGATTCTGGCATATGGATGTGCCTGAAATTCCATGCTTCTACAAGACCCCCTTCAAAGTTTTCAAAATTTTTCGTCAAGTTTTGGAATACTTTGAATAAGAAGCATGGGGTTGACTTCAATGGGCCGCATAACTGTTCGGGACGCATGATTTGCTCTACGCATCTGTAATGAGGTGCATGCTCCTCTTCAGTGTTAAATGGAAATGATAACGCTTCGAAAGAAATAAAAAGATTTAATGATGATCTTTTTGGATTATTTGAAGTTATTAATTCACAGCACCCCAAGCGGCAGCTGACGTCACCCTTCATCGGTTCACGCGTGCGACCAAGCCTATAAATAGGCGTCTGATGGAGAGAGAGAGAGAGAGAGAGAGAGAGAGAGAGAGTTCTTCCTCTCTTTGCTTTCTTCTTCTATAGAGTTCTTCTTTCCAAAACCCTAACTTTTTTTTATGAAATGGCTCCCAAGACTCCTCGTGGTAGTGCTGGCCGAGGACAAGGTCGGGACAAGGAGCCGATGGAGTTCGATAAGGAGGACGCTCCTGTCGTCACGGTGACTTCCATCGACGTTCGACCTGCGGTGACGGGTGGGTGTCTTCTAATTTTGTAGTTGCCAACTCTTTTTTAGAGGAGTGTGGGGCGTACGGATGAGTTGCATCCTGTTGTGGTAGACTAACTCCTTGTTGCCGACGCGCATGGACTTCTGTCCTGATGATGCGCTTAGGCTCTTCCGCTGACGTGCATGGGTTTAAGCCCTGATTATGCGCCGAAGCTTCGCTGCTGACGCGCATGGGTTTAGGCCCTGATTATGCACCGAAGCTTATTGATGATGCGCATGGGCTTAGGCCCTAATATGTGCCGAAGCTTCACTGCTGACGCGCATGGGCTTAGGCCCTGATTATGCGCCAAAGCTTCACTGCTGATGCGCATGGGCTTGGGCCCCGATTATGCGCCAGGCTGCTGATGCACCCTAAAATGTTTCTTTGAAGACTTCTAAATTTTTGCTTGCTGCCTGACTTTTGTTTTTGCTGTGTCAGTGTCAATGACTATCCCCTTGCTGAACGAAGCCCTTCTGGATGCTTCGCTTTGCCAAATTGGGGTCGACTTCAACGAGGAAGTTATTAACCCAGTGAAGGCTGCTATCATGCTGGATCCGTCTTCCGAGAGGATGTTGCAAATTCGGGATCAGTCGCCTGTTTTTCTTCAAAGTATGATGGAGAGCGGCAAACTAAAATCCGCTGAATCCGAGAATGTGACTTTCTTGAAATCGACTTTTCTGTTTGGTGACCGCTTGATCTTCACCGAGGCGAAGGTACTGAAGATTAAGGAAGACTGGTTCTTCACAGCGAGGGGCATGGCCTTGTACATGCGGCCGTCTGAGCATCAATTGCCATTGACGGCTTTCTACCGTTTTGCCTCTAAGAGGAGGATGCCATGGGAACTTACTCCTTCTCAAGGAGGAGCAGTGGGGGGTACCCTTCGTATTGATGTTACTTCAAATCTAAGATATACCTTGGCCTCCTCGCGAGTCGGGACCTCGTACCATTACTGAGCTTTGCGCCCTGGGAGCATTTATAGTGATGTTCCTTCCGACACTTTCGCCTTCGGTGCTTCGACCTTTGCGAGCCGGATGCTAACATCGAATGTTATGTATTCGAAAGAAGGTTTTCGGGTTGAGGGCTGGTGTCACCATGTGTCAGAATGGGATGAGCTGACCCTTTGGGTTTTGACGAGTTCAAGACTGAGCTGAAAGCGGCTGGGCTGACTGCTGCTCTTCGCGTCACCCAAACAGGTGTCGATCTTAATCGACATATGTTTCTTGCCCTTCTGGAGATGTTCAATACCCAGACTGGCACCTTTTTTACTCCGGTGGGGAATTGGGATTGGCCCTCCATGAGATGTATGAGGTGTCCAAGCTTCCTTGGGGCTCGGAGCCGTATGAGGAATATTTCCCGACAAATAAAGAGATTCAGGTTCTGGAAGACAAGGACCTAGAAATGGTAGCTGTTTTCAAGGAGGTGGCAAGCCACCATTATATGATACAACGAAGGGAGGGGCGGGTCACAGCCCCATGTGACTGCTTGAAGAGATTATGTCTTCAAGCAGGACCGGACAAACCCCTCCAAGATTTGTTTTGTGACTCCGCAAGGGCTGAGTCACACGGAGGTGACCTCCGACATGAGCCGACTGGGCGAGAAGACTCCTCGTTCAAACGAGAGTGGTACCGACGTATATAGCTGTTTCTGGCCTTGCGTGTACCGAATGTCTTCCAAGGCAGTGTTGACTGCCTACTTGATGATATGGCTCCGGGACTATGTGTTCTCGGGCGGATCTGGATCCGTAGAGAGAGTGAGCCGGAACCTCATTTTGCTAGCAGTAAAACTGGTTTTTGGTCGTCCTCTGGCACTCCTTCCCGTAATAGTGTGTAACCTGTTGTGGGGTTTGAGAGATTTCACCGATGATGTGGTCCACGAGAGGGACAAGAAAGATAATTTTCCCCGAGCTGAGCTACCATTCTATTATTTGATGGGATGGTTGATTCTGCATCATCCAAATGTGATGAGCCCAGGCCCTGAAGAGGATCATGTTGAAGGTGACGCCTTTATCCGTCGCTTCTACAAGAGAAAGTAGGCCGAAGGAGGTAGCGAGCTCTTCTAACGAGCGCATTCCTCCGATTATAGCATCTCTTCGGGACAGGAGTGCTGATGATGTCATTTCTGTGGAGATTTCAGTGTCTCCAGACTATGTTGGAAGAGAGGCTGAAGGTGTATCAGTGCCTCAGGTTGCTGAGGTCTCTCGTTCGACCCATCAAGAGGGCGTCATGCAGCCTCGACTGGGAGTAGAACCATCCATTGAGAGGGTGCCTGGAAGCATCGAGGCCTCAAGGGAAGTTATGGAAAAAGTCCTTCCAGACGAGGAGGAAGTATGGAGCTCGTCTTCTTCTGACGATGGCTCGCAAGGAGATATTGATCAATCTGTCAGAGAGATTACGTCTAGCAGAGACGTTTCTGACAAGAATTTGCCGACTGGACTCCTCCCTGATTGTGGTACCGTGGCACTGGTCGCACACGAGACCTCGTGGCCAAGCCCTACCCCTGCCTCGGAAGTAGAGGTTGATGTGGTAGGGTCGACGTTACTGCCGAGCCCTACATCCGTCCCTGTAGGGGGAGTTAATGCGGGTGATGAGATTCATTTTTGGGCCCGATCCGAGGGAGGTTGAACTGTCAGGGGAGGACCCTGTCGCTTTGAACGAAAGGGAGAGCCGCCTTGCCCCGGACGGGGATAATATCATCAACCCGAATGCCGGGGGATCATCCGTCATTGACTCTGATAAGGGCAAAGGCCCTGTAGTGGAGGACACACCTCCTGCTCTTTCCACTTGGAGGACAACATCGACGCCCATTCGGGTCCTTCCGTCCACTCGACACCTCGGGCTAGTGACGAAGTGCAAGTCCCTGACGAGAGAGGGTCTGCTGCGATTGAGGTTACAGTTTCACAGATTGAGGTCGGTGGGTCTTCTGCAGGTCCGCTGTCCAAAGTAGCTCCTCCAACTCCTACTATGACGCCTCAGGTGTTGGCAGACGCGGACGAGTATGTACAGTTTGTTATTGAAGCAGTGTACAAGATGCTGCAGAAAGGCGTATCAACGGTGCTGAATGCGAACGGGAGTTTCGCGACGGCAAAATCTATGGCGTCCCTCCTTCATTGGTTTGATACGTTCGCACCAGGGCCACGATCATATGGCCGAGATTCTGGAGGCGTCGATGGTCGAGCTCGACCAGCTTCTTTCGAGCTTCAGAGTATTCGGCGAAATAACTTTTTTGCTCTCATAGAAGCTGAAAAGGAGAAATTGATAGCTGAAGTCGAATCGTCGTATCAAGCCACGGTGGCTGTCTGGGACCGTGAGGTGGTCGAAGCTGAGTCTGCGGTGGAGAGGCTATCTCAATCCATGCCAGAAAATGTGGAGTTACGGGCCTCGTTGGAAGCTAGCATAGCGGAGGTTACTGCCAAGATCCGCCATCTTGAAGACCAGCGAGCTCAACTCTTGTTAGATGCTGAACGAGTCCAGGCTGAACATGTAGCATCTAAGGAGGAGAAAGCAGCTTTTACGTGCCAGATTCTTTTCCTGACCTACCAGCGGTAACAACTAGACAAGAAGTATGAGACTGATACTGCCCCGAAGCTGTAGAGGTGATGCGTCAAGAAGCCGAGCGTCGGGTCTTGGCGACCGCAGAGACTCGGGCAGAAGACTTGAGGCATCGGATTGAAGAGCTTTCTACCAATCCCAGTGATGCTTAGGGATTGTAGTTTCTCTTTTTTTGTTTTTTTTGTAGTTTGCAATTTCTGCTGGGGATGTAATCCTTTACTTTTAAATAAAAATAAAGAATTTTATGGTGTGTTCATTTTTTGCTGTTCTGAACTGATAATTTGTGTGGACCTATTATCTTTTGCGCACCTTGGTTTTTAGGTACAGATAATAAGTTTGGGAGAACCGACATGTTTGCTCAGAGGTAATGTGGACGTGGCAAATACGGGGTTTAAATGATGAAGTCTTCCTACTCATAGGTGTTATGGACGTGGTAGGAGTGACTCTGGGTGGATACGCAGAAATACTCAGAGGTAATATGGACGTAGAAGTTCTGCGATCGATGTACGGCAATGCAGGGGTTGTTCGCACGGGATGTTTACTCAGAGGTAATGTGGACGTGGTAAACATGATAAGCAGCGCAATCCTATGCGGTGTAAGATTACGCTTTGCAGGGCGTAGAGGAGCAACTCAGAGGTAATGTGGACGTGGTTGTTCTTCTACTGGGGATAGAATGTCATGGAACGACTAGATTCCGAAAGCATAGGATTTTTGTGAAGGGGAGATGTATATGAGCTCTGATGATCAGGTCCACTGACTCCCTTGTTGGGT
>JANAVB010001045.1:0-24682 GCA_029216955.1 Iris pallida
AAGAATTTAACATATACGTTTGCATTCACTTAAGCTTTGATTGGGTTTTTTTTTTTTTTAAGATCTCTTCGACCATGCAAAGTCTGTATTTATGATTCTTCAGATAAATGTTCATTAATCTTAGTATTAAATTCCTGGCTCTTTCATTTCTTTTGTGCTTCTTGGCGTGTCATGTTGGAGTTTCTGAATATATACTATGTCATGTCAAACTTAGGATACACAGAAAAACCACTTGATATGAGCATATGTAGCTATTTATCAGTCTCTAAGAATTTGTATATTATTGTAAAAGTTCTTAAATTGCAAATTTATTGTTTGATGACAAAGCTGTTTTTAAATTCTTCATTTCTTCTACCATATATGTAAGTCTTATCAGATTTCTTTCTCCTTGAGAAGTTTGATATAGTGATTCCTCTGCAAGTCTCTTGACCATTATACTCTTTAAAGTTTATTTCCATTATTCCACCTCTACCTGCTGCTTATTTTCTGATGGGTTTTTTCTGGTTCAACAGATACTAAAATTGTCTTTATCAATGGTCTATGCAGGTTGAAGTATTATGCTGGAATTTTCACATGGGGCCTGCGGAGTAATATACTCTACAGTTCGTACTGTACTGACCCTTTTGGATAATATGTGGCTTGTGCATATGTAATGAATTCATGGTTAGGAGAAAAGGATGCAGAAATCTGTTCTCAGCCTTTAAAACATAAGTCCACTTAGAGCATTATAGCAACAAGCTCTGCGCCATATGGGCAGTAGACGCTCTCAAATGGCAACGGGGCAGCTCTCCTCCCCAACTGTATATCCTGAAAAGCGAGGCAAGATAAAATCTTCGAGGCAAAGTGTGGTCAAAGCTGCTACAAATGACCCTGAAAAAGTAAAGACTTCTGAACACAGAATTGATATAGGAGATGAGCACTCTGATTTGTTGGGATATGATGTGTTTTCTGGGAAGCTTGCTCTTGTTAAAAAATCTAAAAGCTCATGTACTGATGAGAAAATTGTGTCTTCATCTGCAAACCCTGATAGTACTGATGCCAAACTTTCAAGCAAAGCACTTGTTTGGGGTTCTCAAAGGTTATGCCTAGAGGATATTTTATCTGTAAGTCGTTCTTTGAGAGTTCATTGCTGATTAATAATATTATTCGAGTTAGATATAAAATATTGTATTTACACTGAACAAGGATCTACTATTTGTATTACACTATTGACAGCTTAAAATAGGTTATTGATTTAAATTTAACTTTGGTTGCTTGGTAAATACATACTTTTTTCATTCAAATAACTGCGGTTGTCTTCACAAAAGCTTCATTTGAAAAGTTACTATTGTTTTTTGCTAATCATTATGGTTCAAGTTACAGGTGGCAATGAGTGTCTAGGTTTGTCATAATTTATAATCAATGAACCTCAGAGTCGGATTCAGAAGACTCTTGTGTGAAAGGTTACTGTTAAATTTATACTGATATAAAATAGAGAATTAGGTAGGTACACTTCCTAACCAATTTGATTTCCTCCTAATTTTATCATCAATTATCTGATTTGGGATACAATTTTGTCTAGTTTTTGCCAGTTAAAAAGATAGCTTGCTCTTAGAGACGTTGGACTGTCGACAATTTAAAGATGTTATGCTAATATCACGACTCAGAATCCTTGTCTAATCAATCATGCTTAATATTTCTGCTGAAAAAAAACTTTGTAGGTATCATACAGTGCTGGACTACGACATTTCACTTTGCATTCATATCCTCTTAGAAAGCGTTCATGTGGGCTCTCATGTCTAATCAAACCACGAAGAAGTCAAAAAGATTTTTGTTTCTTGGCTTCTAGTCCAGAAGAAGCCATCCAGTGGGTTACTGGCTTTGCAGAACAACAATGCTTTGTGAAGTGCTTACCTCATCCTATGGCTTCTTCCAAGAAACAGGCGTCTGACTTGGTTGCTGGCATCCCATTGTATGTTCATCATCATATAAAGTGTAGAAGTCCACCGAAAGTACTTATTATATTGAATCCTCGTTCTGGGCATGGTCATTCAACCAAAGTCTTCCATGGAAAGTAGAGCCGATATTTGAGGTTTGTTAACGATAATGTGTCCACTTAGTTCTGCACTAGTTTTCTAGGAGTTGTGATTATTGAACTTTGTATTCTCTTCATTGTGCAGTGTTGTTGATTTTTTTATCACATTCTTTCTGACAATAAAGTTATTTGTACCATCTCTTAGTTGTGGAATGGCGTTATTTTATTGTCTAGTTTTGTTTCAGAGAAAGTTAGTATTATTCTGCAATCCTGGTAAGTAGACACTTGTAAAGCTTTACTAAGACTACAGTAGAGGAAACTTACTACAAGACATTCTCGAACCTGAGCATGAAAGCTAAAGCAGTTCCATTCTTCACACAGAAGATAATGTCTAACATGGGCATAGAATGACCTGTATGTAAAAGATAAAGCAGACCCCCCCCCCCCCCCCCCCCCCCCCCCCCCCCCTCCCTCTCTCTCCTTTATTTAACCATCTGGAGTTCCATATATTCCAAGGAGGTGTCACTTTGAAAACTAAACTCGTACTTCAGTTCAATTATGTTAAGACATGTCAGCAAGTTAGTTCCGAGTATGAGATAGCATTTTCAGTGCACCTGGTTGCATAATTAGATGTCTTTCCTGGTCTTCTGTTACATAATATGACAACATAACTTTCTGGTGATTTGTTACTGTATAACTGTACTAGTGGTCTTGCCATATTTTTGCAGTATGCAGCCATTAGCATGCTTCTTCTCGAGTATGCAGGTCCACCTATTAGTGAGAATTATGAATTCCATGATAGCTTTCTATAATATGGCAAAATTTAACATAATTTATTCGGATATTTAGACTTTGGATCTCGAATAAGTTAGGATATTTAAGTTTGGGTCTTTATAATAGACATAATTAGTGTTTGGGTCTCTGATAAGTTATGCTATTTGTGTTTGAGTCTCCATAATAGAGGGTAAAGTACAAACAAACCCCCCATAGGTTTGCCTCGGAAGCAAAATAAGACTCGTTAGAAAACTAAAGCAATCGACCCTCCTTAGATTTTCCCGCGTCAGCAAAAAAGCCCCTACCGTCTATTAGCCGTTAGAAATGACCGTTAATGACTTAAAAAAAAAAAAAAAAACCAAAATGCCCTCCCTTCCCCACCAATGGTGGCCAGCCCCCCTCCTTCCTCTGCCGGCCGCCCCCCTGAACCCCCCCTTCCTCCCTCCGCCGGCCGGCCCCCTCGACCCGCCCCCCCTCCTCCCTCCGCTAGCCGGCCCCCTGACCCCCCCTTCCTCCCTCCGCTGGCCGGCCACCCCGCCTCCACCACCGGAGAGAGAGAGGGGAGAGTGGGGGGAGGGGTAAAATCGTCATTTCTGACGTATTTTAACGTCTGTTAACGGCATGGGTGTAAACTGATCCAAAATGAAAATGTGAGGCTTTTTTTTAAAACTAGGGGATCTTTAAATGCAAAAATGCAAATCTAAGGAGGGTTTGTTTGCACTTTACCTCCATAATAGACATATTAGTGTTTGGGTCTTAGACTAATGGTTGAGTGTTAAAACCAACTAAACAATAAAAAAATGAATAAGAATCGGAAAAACGAGAAAAATGAAAAAACAAAAAAAATGACAAAAAGGAAAAAAAGAGGAGGAAAAAAATGACGAAATAAAGTGAAAAAAAGGAAAAAAAAAAACGAAAAAACGAAAATAGATAAAAGAAACTAAAAATACTGAAACAAAAATTGAAGAAATGAAAAAGGATAAAAAAACAAAAATAGATATTCCCGGACAAATTTATCCGTGTATTCATAATTTTCATGAATATATTTTTTAACCTAAACCAAACATGGGAATAGATTTCCTTCACATAATAAATTTGTCCGGGATATTTAGACTTTAGGTCTCGATATTCTCGGACAAATTTATTTCCGAAAATTACGAATACCCGGACAAATTTATTACCACAATAATTTTTTCGGTGTTTTCTCCTTTTTTTCGATTTCTTTTTTTTTCTTCTTTTTTTTCCTTCATTTTTTTTTTCCCTTTTTTCGTTCTTTTTCTTCTTTTTTTTTAGTTGGGTTTTGACAGTCAACCGTTAGTCCAAGACCCAAACACTAATTATGTCTATTATGGAGACACAACCACAAATATTCTAACTTATTGGAGATCCAAACACTAATTATGTCTATTATGGAGACCCAAACACAGATATTCTAACTTATTCGAGACCCAAAGTCTAAATATCCCTAATTTATTTGCGTTCGTAGTTGAAAGATGCAACTCTTCTACTCCAAATACCTCTAATAGTTGTTGTAACTCGTAAACAAATTTGGTGACTAATTCTAGGTGTATTTTTAATATAGCTCGGTTCTGGGTCTCTTACCTCTTAACTGGTTTAAAATCAGCCGCTTAATTGTGGTTATGTGGCCAACCTTTCTGCTTAATTCATTTGTCATAATACTGAATTTAATACACAGTAGAAGTAGTTATTATCTGTATCTTTAACATGTTAGAGCTACTAGAAAGACGGTCTGCAAAAAGTTCAGTAAAATTTCTTTGCTACTGAGTCTACAGCAACCACAAAAGGAAAGCTAACTTATCCAGAATTTTTTGCATCAACTGCATGAATCGCTGTTTTGGATACTTGTGTCATAAATTTTTGCTTTTAATTGTCTGGTCATCAATGTTATTCCTTATTTAACTACATCTTTATGTAATATTATCGTAAGCTACACTCTTCAGAGCGCAGATAGTCATCCATATTTCCCATTACAGCTTGCAGGTTTCAAAATGGAAGTAGTCAAAACTACTTCTGCAGGTCATGCAAGGAAACTTGCTTCAAACGTTGATTTCACTACGTGTCCTGATGGTATACACATCACAATCAAATGTTTTAACTGCATTCGTTCTGTCTTTGTGTTATAGCATTTACTTCCTATGTGTCTTCAACAGGAATTATATGTGTCGGTGGTGATGGAATAATAAACGAGGTTAGTTATTTCTCATTTATTCCTTCCACTTTGTACTGGAACAAATTACAAATCTGTCAATAATATTTCCATATATGTAATTCTGTGCAACCTAGGGATATGATGCACTTTGAATGAGTTTGTCACTTTCTATCAATGGTATGGCCTAAAGTGGAAGAGCTTTTATTGCAAATTTCTGTTCTCATTGTTGTGAGGGATGTTGAGTTGTGCTCAATATTCCTGCAATTACAAAGGAAAATAAGCTGTTGGTATCATTTTGATGAGCACATGTAAAGCTTCCTCTTGCTCTTACTTACCTTGCCAAGGAATTTGCACTAATGTGTAGAGGGTTGACATTCGTTTTAAATAGGCCTCCACTAGATCCTTCTTGACTTTCAGTTTTGTGCTCTTTGTTCAACCTTATTTTGAATGTTTGCTTAAGTAATGAGCAATGTATTTCTTGTCAATTCTTCTGGTATAATAATAAAATGAACCTGGAATAGTATGTTGACTAAAGAAAGTGGTTAGATAAAAAATGACTCAGTAGCATAGTAGCGTTAGGAATTCCATTCTGGTGTAATTCCACTTCTTTTACTTGATGTTTGTTATAGAGATTATCATTTACTATCTCCATAATCCATGTTCCTATTTGATATATTCATTAATGACCGCCCCTGTCCTGGCTACTAGCACCAAGACCCCCTCCCATTTAATTAAATTTTGCACAGGCTGGGATTCGAACCCACTCCTACTCCTATTTTATTCTAATGTGTAGAGATCCTGAGAGGATAATCCTTCCATTGTAAAATATCCTGCAGAACTTTCTAGATTTGACCATATCTTTATATTTTGAGAAATAGGGTATACAATTTCCATCATACTACAAACAGTTATGGTTTCCTACAAGAATTTATATGACCATCAAGTTTTAAACTTCGATAATCATGACCAACCAACACCAACCAAATGATTTCACAAACTTGTTAGAATTATTTTTCACAAACATCCACTCTTCAGTAATGTATCTGGATAGTCAGTGGCTATCAATTTTTTGCTAGAGAAATAGAATCATGTTGCATGGCTTGATACCATAGTAAGGATTGGTGCCAGTTGGAGGATATGGGTTCGATTCCTTGAAACAACCTGCACATGTGGTAGCTTATTTCCTTCCATCCGTCCAACTTGTGTTGGTAATCAGATTTCCGGAATTTCATCCACTTCTAGCCCTACCTACGTTCAGTCGGGTGTACTTCCTCGTATTACAGATTGCATCTTCCTACGTGACATGATCATAGGCACATACTACGAATATTATTGCTCGTGTTGTAACGTCTTTAGTAAAGCCCTGCATCAAATGTAATAGATTCTATTTCCTTCTGTTCAACTTGTCCTAGTCACAGTGATGATCTTGTATATTATCAGGATAATGGTTCACTTTCCAAGATAAATTGAGCACAAAATCCCAGAGAAAGACATTCAAAAGCTAATGCAAATTTGCAGTCTTTGAACATTCATACTCAGCACAGATTTCTAGGAACCCTTAGGAGGTGATTACTTGGTTATTGTCCATCATGCCGACTTTTCCAGTTGTGTAGGGCAAAATTTCTGATCATCTCATCTTAATTTAATTCATATGCGTAAGACAAAACATTCATAGTTTTATTCTATATACCTCTTATTGCAGTTTAAGTTCTACCCAACATTTGATTATCGTATCACTTCTACTAGGAACTGATAAGAAATAGAGGCAGGAATCTTTCTTGGTGAAACAAAAGATAGATGATTAGGAGGCTCAAAAAGCTGCCTAAGTTCGACTGTAACTTTATTCTAGTCTAAGGGATCAGGGGGATGGGGATAAATTTATGTACCTAAAACTGTTACTTTAGTAACTCTTTTTGGTAGTCATGATCTGTCTTATTTGCTATGCCCTAGGAAACATGGACACTACAAATATCCTTGCTGCGCCCATGTTAGTCATGCCACTCATGTATTGGACACAATATACACTCCAAAATGTACTCAGACTCACCTAAAAGATGGTTAGTCCGAGCCACCATGTCTAGGCTATACTTTAAACTGGAACAATAACAGCTGAAGAGTCAAAATATGATGATTTTTTTTCCCACACTTGAATGGTATTATGGTAATTTAAAGTGCAATTTCTCTCCTTGCATAATTCTAGTCCTTCACCCTTCATTTGATGTTTCCTGCTCATAACTTGGCATCTTTTCTTCGTATATTTTGTTCAACTTGTCCTTTTTTTTAAGGTAGTATCTTTTTGGGTAATCTTGCCTTGTTGCACACTGAATATAAACTTTCCTAAACTTTATGTAAAATTACTTTTGCAAGAACTTCTAGTCAATATTGTTTCTCTATTATATATAATGATGCAGGTTCTAAATGGTTTACTTAGTAGAGATAATCAGAAAGAAGCAGTTTCTATTCCAATTGGCATAATACCTGCTGGTTCTGACAATTCACTAGTTTGGACTATTCTGGGAGTGCGAGATCCAATTTCTGCTGCATTAACTATTGTGAAGGTGACTTTTTCTTTTCTTGTATGTTCATGGAAGTGGATATTATATACGTGTTACTATTGTCAGATGTGGTGGTTGTTTTCCAACTTTATGGCCGTATCTTTAATGGTTGAGTTGGGAGAATGCTTTTATATTCTGTCTAAGATTAGAAAAATGTCAATTTGGTCAACAATCTATGTTGATATTTAATTATTTATAGTGCTTTCTCATTTTTTTTTATCTGTCTTTGCTTTTAACACCTTTCTAGTGTCATTTGTTTAGCTGGAACCCCAAGGGTATCTAGGTATGCCATCCAAATTATGGAACTTCAATTTTTTGTTTCTTCATATGGCATTAAGTGCAGCTTTTACTCCCCAAAAGTACTATAGTGGCTAAATATGACACTGCACCCTAACGCTTATCCCAAACTAACTAGAATACTAACACTAACCATAAGTAGGGACCCTAACATGAAACCTGTAAAAAATAGTTGTAGAAAATAGTCGTTATATTTTATTGATAATCTCTAGGCTATTTATAGCCTTACAACCTCCTCATTACATTAACTCTCTATAGGAATATCCTATGGCATTTTCCAACATACCAAAATACTAATAGGATATTCCAATACATATTCCAACATACCAAAAATACCAATAGGATATTCCAACACTCCCCCTCAAGATGGACGAAAGATATTCACTAAGCCCATCTTGTCACATCCTCTTATCATGCTGACAGAGTTAAGCCCCTTGGTCAGTCCGTCTGCTACCTGATCTTTGGTTGGAACATAGTCCAGCTCTAGTAGCCACTATCCAGCTTTTCTTTGATGAAGAATCTGTCAATCTCAATATGCTTGGTCCTGTCATGCTGTACTGGATTGTTGGCAATACTAATAGCTGACTGGTTGTTACACCATAGCTTCATCTTGGCTCCCTGGTACAGCTTCAGCTCCATCAGCATATTCTTCAACCACAATAGCTTTGTGACTCCTAAGGCCATAGCTCTATATTTTGCTTCAGCTGTTGATCTGGCCACCACTGACTGCTTCTTACTCCTCCAAGAGACCAAGTTGCCTCCTACAAATATGCAGTATCCCGAGGTGAATCTCCTGTCATCAGCTCAGCTAGCCCAGTCAGAATCACGATAACCCTCATGCTCACATGATTATTCCTTCTGAAAATTAGTCCCTTTCGGGGCCTTCCTTTCAAGTACCTCAGAATCTGGTACACTGTGTCCATATGACCTTCCGGGGGTCATGCATGTAGAGGCTCACTACGCTGACCGCAAGCTGATATCAAGGTCGAGTGTGGCTCAAGTAGATCAACTTGTCCACCAATCTCTGATATCTATCTCGGTCAACTGGTTCTCTCCCGCTTCAGCATCCAGCTTGAACTTCTGGTCTATCGGTGTCGTAGCTGGTTTGCATCCCATTATCCATGTTTTCGTAAGCAGGTCCAGTGCGTACTTCCTCTGAGAGAATAATTCCCTCTGTATCTCGAGCAATCTCATTCCAAGGAAGTATCGAAGAGGGCCAAGATCCTTCACCTCGAACTCCTTGCCAAGCTTCCCCTTGATTTGGGCGATCTCCTGCTCATCATCGCCTATGATAATCATATCCATATACACACCACCGCAAGCATGGTGATGTGGCCTCCACTTCGTCTGAAGAACACAGTATGATCAGCATTGATCTGCTGATATCCCATCTCTATCATTGCTCTCCTGAACCTGTCAAACCACGCTCGAGGAGACTGCTTCAGTCCATAGAGGAACTTCTTCAGCCTGCAGACCTTGCCTTCTGTCTGATTGGTGTCGAATCCTGGTGGTATCTCCATGTACACCTCCTCCACTAGTCTCCATAAAGAAATGCATTCTTCACATCCAGTTGGTGTAGCTTCCATCCTCCATTGGCTGCCAAAGAGATCAAGGTCCTGACAGTACTCATCTTCGCCACTGGTGCAAAGGTCTCGTCATAGTCGATGTCGTACGTCTGACTGTATCCTTTTGCCACCAGTCGAGCTTTGTAGCGCTCAACCTGTCCATCTGGGTTCTGCTTCACAGTGAAAATCCACTTGTATCCGACTGCTCTCTTTCCTTCTGGCAGTCTCACCAGCTCTCAAGTTCGGTTCTTCTCCAGAGCTCCAAACTCCTCGTGCATCGCTGCTTTCCACTTTGGATCGTTCTTGGCTACCTGCCAATTGTTAGGTACAGTAACACTATCCAATGATGCAAAAAAGCTCCATGAGAAGAAGAGATATGATCATATGAGACAAATTTAGCAAGGTCCCAACCATATCTATCAGGAGTTTTTTCGCATTGCTGCGAGTGGACCTCCATACTGATGATGGTTGGGGAGGAGAAGAAGGAAGGATATCACCTGAAGGGGAAAGTGGTGGTGTAGTGTCTCAGGAGTCAAGACGGACGCAGACAAGGGACTTAGCACTGGCACTGTAGGAACTGGTCCTGCAAGTTGCTTCTCTCGCCTGCTGTAGGTAAGTATCTCCCCCTGAGCTGTGGGCCTAACACTCTTATTTCCTCCCCATGTCCCTTTTCACCTTCCTGTACCCTATTTGTTCCTCCAAGCCATACTCCGAGATCAGTCGAAATGCTTCCCAACAACTCTCCCTCTCGCCTCATACTTGCAGTATCAGGTGAGATATTTGGGTTTTCCTCCTGACTGTGTATGCATGTTCCCAGAAGTGAACATCCATACTTACAAAAAAAAATTCCACTGGACTCCAGCATACGTTGTCCTTCTGAGTTTTCGAGTAGCCCACAAAGATACACTTGATTGCTCGAGGATCAAGCTTTCCTACCGACGGTCTGTTGTCTTTCACGAAGCATACACAGCCAAACACCTTTAGTGGGAGCATCCCACTATTATTTTCCTGCAGCACCTCGCATGGAGACCTTCATCCCAACACCTTCGAAGGCATCCTGTTGATCAGTTGAGCTGCTGTCAATACTGCATATTCCCACAGACTCTGTGGGACATTCATGTCTATCATCATACTTCTTGCCACTTCCAGGAGGTGTCTGTTCTTTCTTTTCGCTACTCCGTTCTGTGCTGGTATATATGCACAGGTGGTTTGATGCCGTATCCCTTGGGCGGACAAGTATTCCACAAGTGTCTTGTTGGTGTACTCCGTTCCATTGTCACCTCAGTACCTTCACCACTGTCTTGTACTGAGTCTGGACATGTTTGTGAAAGTCCCGAAAATAGGAGGGGACCTCACTCTTATTTTTCATCAAATACAACCAAGTAGTATGAGAAAAACAATCTATGAAGGTAACAAAATATTTGTAACCATTCATAGGAGTACAAGGCCCCCAGACATCAGAGTGTACCACATCAAAAACAGACGAGCTCCTATGACCGCTACTCATATATGAACTCCTAGTAAGTTTGCCTAACTCACAAGCATCACAAATTAGTTTCTCTTTATTAACTTCTTCATAAATTGCATGGTATAATTTGCTTAAAATACCAAATGAAGTGTGTCACAACCTCCTGTGGTGGAGTCGCAATGTATCTTCCGCACTCATTTTCTTCAGTCCTTCAATCCCTGCCTTTTCCGCCATAGATACTAATGCTGAATCCAGCCTTTCTCGATCCAGGTACCACAGTCCATCATGCCAAGTGCAGTCCCAAGTCTTCGTCCCGTCTCCTTCTCCTGGAAGATCACCTTAGGAATATCAAAGCAGACAGTGCATTTTAATTGGAGGATTATAGAACTAATGGACAAAAGACTGATTGGAAAAGGAACATGCAAAACATTGGATAATTTTACTGAATCTGTACAATCAACAGTACCCTTACCGACCACTGGCTGGAAAGTACCATCAGCTGTTTGAATGTTGTCCGTCGATGCTAGGTGAGTGTAGGAATTTTTTTTACTAGTATTCCCTGTCACGTGTCGAGACGCATCCGAATCGATAATCCAATCCGACGATCTGAGGGAAGACATAGATACAAGGACGAGCGAGTCGTCAGTGCCTTCCGCCGAGGATAGGCATACATGACAGCGTTGCCTTTGGCGAAGAATGAGGTGGACGCTCCCCGGTCCTACTATATGTCTCCATCGCTCGACGCTCTCTGCCTCCTCCTGAGTACTTCCAACATGTTCTGCAGTGTCTGATCCTCCTCAGTGTAGGCACCGTCAGCTGTCTTCTCGCCTTCTGCTACAACAGGTTCATCCGACAACCTCCTCGACTGCCCCGTCGACCCCTACAACCACGGTCACATCCTCCAAACTGTCCACATCTACCGTCTGAATCTCCCTTGGGTGGTTTGGTGCAAGCATACCTCAGATGACCGACCTCCCCGCAGTTGTAGCACTGCCGGGGCTCTCCCTTAGGTCCTGACGGTGCTCTTCGTCCTGTCGAGCCCTCATTCGGCTCTGTCTTCTCTGCGAGGGTTCTCCTTTCCCGTCGTGGCCAACTCAGGTAGGTAGTCGGTCCATCAAGCTTCAGATCGATGGAGGGAAGCTCCAACTTCGGCGACGTTCGTGTCGTTCTCTCACCAGCCGACATCTTCATCAACTTCATCAACGCCGCAACCTCTGCAGGATCCAGCTTCTTGATGATCTCCTCATCGATGCTTCTCCTCTCCGATCACGTCACGTCCGCTCCACGAATCACGCTCGTCCTCGTCGTCCGTTCCTAGATCCGAACATGTCTATTTTTATCAGTTCTAGGCATCGGTGTCCTCTTTCGGAATGATCCGAACAACGACAAAAACGACGCCATTACGTGCGGTAGGAGGGCGGCGCACGTGGGAGGGGCGGTCGGCGCGCGTACCACAACGGGCAGCAGCTGCACAGCAGCAGCAGGCACGGGAAGGAGGGGCTGTGCGCATGTTAGGGTTTGGTGGCAGAGAGAGATAGAGAAGAGGGGGAAGGTTAGGGTTTGTGGAAAGGTGGCTCTGATACCATGTAAAAAATAGTTGTAGAAAATAGTCGTTATATTTTATTGATAATCTCTAGGCTATTAAGCCTTACAACCTCCTCATTACATTAACTCTCTATAGGAATATCCTATGGCATATTCTCATTACATTAACTCTCTATAGGAATATCCTATGGCATATTCCAACATACCAAATATGCTAATAGGATATTCCAACACATATTCCAACATACCAAAAATACCAATAGGATATTCCAACAAAACCATACTCGGTGACCGCAAGCCACATAATGAAACTTGTGTTTTATCTCCATTGCTAGCAGTGCCCTTTAACTAACCTTGCCCTTACCCTAAGAAGCACAAACACTATAAAAACTCATGACGTGTCCATGTCGTGTGACACACGTCTCGAACACAGCAGAGAAACTCTGAAATACACTAGGACACAGAAATAGGTGCCGAATCTGTGTCACAGTGTCTAAAATGTCATGTCAATCTGTGTCCATGCAACATAGCCCTTACCTTATCATCACCACTAATTTGTGTTGATTAGGGTATTGAAGAAGCGATTTGTCACTGTTGACAAGAAGTTCAAAGTTGTTAAACAACAAATCAAAGGTGAAAGTGGGGTGAAGTTGGAGAAGAGTTTATAGGCTAGGGAACTCTTTAGGTAAAGTAGGTATCTTAATGTTGTTGACTTATACTTGAAAGGATCAAATTAATATCACTAGCTCTCAGTTTCTATTTTCATAAAAGCTACTCTGAAGACAATTTCTTGAGGAGAAGTATAAAAGATGGAATGCTCCAATATGGTTTCAGTTAGTACTTTAGTAGAGCTTGCTTAAATTTAATTTTGCATCTGTTACTAGCATGGTGCTTGTAAAGAGCTCTCTCCTTTGATGAGTAAGATTGCACGCCTCCATTATTGTTTGTATTATTGAAATTTGTTTTGCCCCCTCACTTAGATTGGCCACCTTGTCCCTGGGATCTTATTATGCACACCTCTCTTCTTTGTGTCTGCCTCTGACTGTTCCCATGCAATGGGACACATGGAGAGGCCAGCGTGCCCTAGCACTAGCACAATCACTTTTAATTTTTCCATTAGATCATATGGGTGGTTGGATTTAGCGAGAGGCACAGATTGAACGAGAATGAGTGACGGTCCAGATGTTTAGGACAAAGAGTCCTAAGATATTAAGGTTAGGAATGTGGTAAGTTAAAAACATAATGGTATATTTACGTCATTTGTCCATATGTCAGAGTATCTCCTCAGCCAACATCTAGTGAAGACCTATCGAGGTACTGTTACTGGAAGTTCAATATCCCACTCCAGGACATAGCTGGCGGGTGTCCTATAAAAAGCCAAGTAACCTTAGCCGACTACCCATGTTTTAAAAGAATCAGGACTGCCCTAAACTAGTCAAAGTATGTTTCAGTTAAGCAGATATCCGTAAGCCTTTCATCAAATCAAAACTAGTCAAGTTTGGTGAAGGACAGTCTAAATTTGACTCCCTAAATACCATCTATTTAATCCTAACAAAGTGCATCCAGTTTTAGACTAACCTCCAGTATTCTAAGTTGTTCTCATACAGTCTATTATAAGTCTTGTCGTAGGTCAAAATCAAGATAAGTAATTATAGACACTTAGGCTTGAAATAAACGTACAAATAAAACTAAATAAATTAAGTAAAAAAGGTGAATCAAATCAAAATTGCCAACACTTCGAGCATGAAAGATATGCTCATCTAGGCAATGATAGTAATAGTATTAAAGTGACATCAGTGTCCTTAGATTGGTGTCTTCTTGTCTTGAGTGCAGGAAGATTTAGTTGTTTCAAGAGTGAGCTTAACGATGTCACAGGGAGAAGGATAAACAGCTGACTTATTGAAACAATAACCAATATTCTAGGGCTATGATTAATGAAGGTAAACCAAATTTAGCTGAGGACAATTTATACCCCTCTCCTCTCTTCCAGAGGGAAGCAATAGAAAGCATGTATTATAGGAAGTGAAGAATAATCTATAATCTTAGAATAGAGATTTTAGTTACTTGCTTATATGTTGGTTTGAATGCTTTCCATGAAGATAAGTAAAGTATGATGAAGGTAACTTCTGTAACACTAGTGGCCTAGCAGGTTCTTCGTATGGAACCTATAAGAAGAGAAGTACAAATGAAAACAAATACAAACAACAATCAACTGACACCGATGTGGGACTATACAACATGTTTGTCTCTAACAATGTTATGCACTGTTAAGTGCAGGTAGGCTATGGAGAGTGGAAAGGATTTACTAACGACCATGGAGAGAGAATTTTGGCATAAATTACGTAATGCGTCGACAAAGTGACAGCATGTAAGGAAGACTCGGAAACACTATTAAAGAATGATAGAGGCTCAGATTTGTGTGATATACGTTAGAAAAATCAGCAAATCATTTTTAGTGTTTTACGATATGCTTGTAAAAAAAACTTTGTTTCTATAATAGTTCTCTCTATATCTGAATGCACGATGATGGAGAATGCTTGATTTGGTTTATGCAAGCACACATACTGACCAGGGCTTATTGTCATAGACTAGTACTTCCACACTCAGTGCTCATTTTACCTGCAAGGAAACCCCTCAGTTGATGACATGCATCTTTCCCAACCGAAGTTGGCCCATATTATGTTGTCACTGGGTGTATGATGGAAAAAGGTGGGGTATTTGAAAAGTATACTTCATCATTGCATACTTATTAGCATGTAATGTTATTGGAAGATGTAGAATAAATTTAGCTTATTGTCCAATTATCTTATTCCTGTATAATTTCCTCATTCACATATATTATCACACCCAATCTGCTGCAGGGGGGGCTCACAGCTACAGATGTTTTTGCAGCTGAATGGATCGAGACTGGGATTGTTCATTACGGAACAACGGTTTCATATTTTGGTTTCCTTAGTGATGGTAAATTGATATACTTGACATCAATAGTATTCTTTTTCGTTCAAAATTTACTGGTACTTAATCTTATCATGTATCATATTCTTTAAATTGGGGTTCAGCTATATCTTTATGCTTTACATGTTAGTGGCTGTAAATGCACATTTTACTAAGTGATAATAGATCATTTAACGTGAGAAAAGCTTTAAGGCTGATTCTTTCATGAGTCATAATTCATAATATTAGTTGTTTATGCTATCAATTGGCTTCTAGTAGTCCAAGCTTACTTGTGTAATGTATATTTCCTTACAACACATGTTGAACAAGGGCATCAAAGAGATTACCAAATATCTTAATTCTTCTTTGAACTCCCTTTCTTTTCAAATAGTACTTTTGAAATTGAGCATTTGGATGTTTAGAAGAGTGTATATAACATATGAATGTTTTTCCATTAAGGGCAATATATTGCTTTTGAGCTTAAAAGCTTAAAGAAATTGAGTAATTATAAATGGACATTGAGACAATTTAATTTTTGACTCGTGTCATTTGACTATATTTGCTTTTATTTGAGCCGGAGTGTACCACAGTGAAATATGGAAATTTTGTCGCTGCTAAAGCGTATTATAGTTTCTCTATTTGTTTAATATTGTTGCATCATTCCCCTTAGCCTTAGCTCATTCCCACTTGAAGGAATTTTAGGTTTACTCATCATAAGAAGGCATTACTGGGACGATAATTCTTTTCGCCACCAACTGCCTTTTGGGATAACCCCTCTCTTGTATATGATTGCCTTTGCCAAGAACATGTCATTTTGAGATGCTTAAACAGGTTGACAATCATTTTCAATTCTTTCAATGGTTTCTCCAAAAATTTTACTTTTACTTGCACTTTTTTTGATAGATGCTGCAGCTTGTGTCATTGTTAATTTGATAATTGCAGTTGCTAGTATCTTGTTAATTTTATAGATGCACTGATAACATGATAGATGCAACAGCTTGTATCATTGTTAATTTGACTGTTCATTTGAAAGTAATCCCAATAGTTTTTTTGTTAACTTTTTGGTATTATTGATAAACATGTAATAACAGTGTACTACTTTGGATAACTTGTTCTTTAGCATCGAGAATTGCCACATGTATTTATTGAATCATATTCGTCTGTTCAATATATAAAGTTTATAGACCTTACAAGTTGTTGAAACATGTGACCAACTATCAATCCTTGCCTTTAAAATCCATTCTTATAGATCACAGAAAATAACTTGGATTCAATTTATAAGTTGCATGCACAAACTTAAATGTCTTTGAAGAAGTTTTTTCATATCTTTAATTGGCTGAGTTGACATATTATTTGCTTCCGTGAAGACATTCTCTTACATATTGAGAACAGATTTTTTTTTAATTCTCTTACATATTGAGAACATATAGTTTTTCTTTTCTTTAAGTCAAAATAGTCGTTCTCTCTTTGGTCAAGAAATATTAGTATAGTTTTTTAAGTGACAGGTAGTGAATTTTCTTAGCAACTAGTAAATATTCCGTACCCTGCATGTTACTGCTCCATCTTGTCCGTGTGGAGGATTATATGTAAAGCTGATCTGTCATATTTCATTGTGTGCTTGTAAGGAGGAGGTAACCTTTTTGATAGCTGGATAAATTTTAAGATTCTAAAGTCAAGTTTACTTTTCTTGCTGCAGTCTTGGAACTTTCCGAGAAATATCAGAAACGTTTTGGGCCCCTTCGCTATTTAGTTGCTGGTTTTCTCAAATTTTTATGCTTGCCTAAGTATAGCTTTGAGTTAGAATATCTTCCCATCTCGAAAGAGGCATCAGATAATGCAAAAGTTAAGGAAGATAACGATAAGGGTGATATGTCAGACCTTTATACAGAGATAATGAGGAGGTCAAACAGGGAAGGACTCCCTAGGGCTTCCAGTTTATCTAGTATTGACTCAATTATGTCTCCTAGCAGAACGACCGGGGGTCACTTGGACACAACTGGTAGCACATTAGCAAGTAGTGAGCCATCTGAGTATGTTCGTGGTCTTGATCCTAAATCAAAACGTCTATCCTTAGGGAGAAGCAATCTAGTGGAAGAACAGGAAGAAGTTATTCACCCTCAGCCCCATCTTTCAACCACGCCTAACTGGCCAAGGACCAGATCAAAGTCACGGACTGATAAAGGTTGGTCTGGCCTGAATACTACAAATGAGTCTAGGTCTTCCTGGGCTGCAACAGCAATGAATGACAGAGATATTTCCTCAACAATCTCTGATCCAGGCCCAATATGGGACACAGAGCCTAAATGGGATACTGGCCGGAACTGGGATAATCAGCCTAACTGGGAACCCGAGAATCCTATTCATCTGCCAGGACCATCTGACGACATGGAACTGGATATAGCCAGAGAACTTGTTCCCAATTTAGATGACACGTGGGTTGTCAAGAAGGGGCCATTTGTCGGCGTCCTTGTATGCAACCATTCATGCAGGACTGTCCAGAGTTTAAGTTCTCAGGTTATTGCTCCAAGAGCTCAGCATGATGATAACAGTTTAGACTTGTTGTTAGTCCATGGAAGCGGGAGGCTACGGCTACTCAGATTTCTCGTCTGTTTGCAATTTGGTCGGCACCTTTCGCTGCCCTATGTTGAATATGTTAAGGTATGATTTGTTTTTATGTCATTTTTCTGAATCATGATATGTTAGCAGCCATGTTGAACAGGTGCATCATTCTTGTATTTTGAATTTTTAACCTCTTGAATACTTTGATTATTCCTATAGAAGGTATGATTTGTATTTCTTTCATTTTCCTTTGTTGAAATAAATAAATATACCACCCTAGACCCTCATCACAACTCTGGAGTTTGGTGTAGTGACGGTCTTTAACATGATAATAAAGCAACCTGGGTCCAAATCCTTGTGGCCCACATTTTAATCGAATTTTGTGAAAAGTTATATCATCACGTGAATCCAGCTCTCAGCCCATAAAATGGGCAGCGGTGCAGCCCTCTCCACAGCAGTGGAGTTCCGTTGTACTCAAAAACAAATATTTTCTTGTTAATTGATAACTCCCATTCAAAGATTTGAGTTTTTATGCAATGTGGTCCTGTGTTTCTTCCCCTGAAACTTTCCAATAAATTTGTCCGGTACTGCTTCCTCAAAGCCCAGCATGACAGTAAGACTTGCATCTTCCAGTCTGGAGGATGCATGTTTGAGTCACGGAAATAGCCTATCCATATATGTGGGAGTAAGGCTATGTGTATCTTAACCCTCACTAGACCCTGTTTAAGAGGGAGCAACTTGTTTAAGCGGGAGCCTCAGGCACTGGGACGCCCTTTAGTGCTTCCTCAAAGCATGTTGGGGAACTGACTCTTCTTTCTTGAAATGTGGAACTTTTGGGACACTGGTAGACATAAAAGTGGTTGTAATTACAAAGTACAAAAGAAAGATCTGTAGATAAATAAGAAAGAAAACTTGTAAAATATGTAATGCACATCCACGAGCCTATTATCCCACGTTTACTTGCACATGCTTATATTTTACAACCATTCTTATATTTTACATACACTGTTGTGTGAACAAAGTGGCTGGAATTTTTATAAGCAGCGTTTGTAACTCTAAGCTATAACTTAAGCCTTTCATACTTTTCATTTCAGACCTTAAGATTAAATCTGGAGAGTCTACCGTTTTCCATGTCAGTTTGTTGATATATACACCTGGAGCATTTCTGTGTGTTCATTTCCACATCTATCAGTCTGAAAGTCTAAAAATACAAGGAAATAGATGTGTGGAATTTACTGTTCTCCCTTGATTTCGAATATTTACCTCATTCTTTGGCTCATTACGTTTTGATGCTATACTATTAGTATATTACCATCCTAGTTTTGTAACAGAGGACATGGCCCTTAACAGAGCTGAATGGGAGATCTAGAGAAAGATGACTTTTTCAATTATCAGCATCATTTTTGCTTGTTCAGTTGGTTATTTAACATTCTCATTTTCAGGTGAAGTCAGTGAAGCTCAGGGCGAGCAGAAATGATCAGACGGGGTGTGGAATTGATGGGGAACTCATAAAAATGAATGGTCAAGTCATGTGTCTCTGCTTCCTGAGCAATGCAGATTGATTGGCCGACCTGCAAGGCTTCGTATATAGCTTTTGAATGTTGCAAGCCAGCATCACGGAAACTTGCTGTTCATATCGGAGGTTTCTTTCACTTGTGCACCACCTGTTTTGTAAGATACGGCACTTGACAATGCCCCCATGTTGAAGCAATCAATCATAACCAACCATCTTCTGGTTCTTATTCCTGAGGTTTCTGTACATATTCGTGCATATGATTTGCAGTTGATCGAGTATTGGGAGATTTCTTTGGTCTTCTAACGAGGACACTTGTACTATAGAGAGTGAAACTTCCTTGTGATTGCGACTCTACCTAATGTTCCTATATCCACCAAACTATTGACAGTTCCAGATGATAATCTCAATATATGTTTGAATGACACTTGTTATGCAAAGTCATTTTTGATGTATATGCGATATATTTTTGTACTGGTTATTCTTTGACCGCTCTATAATACAGTTAAAGGATGAAAGCTTGAAATTTGGCCTATGCCAAGAAATTTTGGTTGAACATGGTAGGTAAGGGGATGAGCGCCGCCTCGTGGTGTTCGCTGGAGTTGGAATCGGAGTCGGAGTCAGATATGGGTGACAATTGAGGCAGCAAGAGGATCGGGATCCTCAAGGCACCCAAGCAAGAGCCGCCATGACAAGTTTGAGCAACCCATTATTGGGGAGGGGAATTTCTGAGTGATCGTTGCCAATAGGAATGAGCAATTTGTCGTTTCAATAGAGGATATGTTCAAACTCGAGTGACTCTTGTGATTACTGAGGAGAGACATAAGACCCTGGCTAGGGAGAGGAAGATCGGTGGATTGAGCTACGTGACGTATTATTCCTTCTATTTATAAATGATGGGAGTTGTGATGCCAGTAGGCCCAAAAGGCATGCAATGTAGCATGCACAAGTTCCGAGCGTTATGTCGGACATTTCAAAAAGAAGAAGAGGATATGCGACTACATGGGCTGTGGTCGTTATCATGCAGAGCGAGAAAGGAAGGATTTTATTGGGATAAGGGAAATCTCAAGATATACGACAATAGTCTAGACTCGTCAACGAAGCTAAAAACTTGGTAAAAATAAGGATTAATTGTATTAACTACCCATATGTTCTATACTTATTACACGCATCACACCTGCTTTGAAACTAATTACATTGACTCCCTTATAGTTTATATTTTCTATAGAAACCAATAACATTGAGTATCCCTATGGTTAATAAAATTTATAAAGGAGGGTTGATAAGTGTAATTATTTTCAGAATAAGGGTAGTCCTTGTAATACTCATGAAACATAGAGGGACAGTGTAATTAACCCTAAAAATAAAGTGAATGTGAATAAGAACTAGATATATTTAGATATTTTTTGAACGCGAATATGAATCAAAGTAGGATTTTGAATGATTTAAAATGGAACTTTTAAGAAAAGTGATTATTTCATATAGGTTTAGTTACATGATTAATTAGCTTATGTTTGAGTGTTGATATGTACTTTTAAGTATAGTAAATTTAGTTATAAATAAAGTGTTACTCTTGTGTTAGGGATAGTGGGTGAGTAAATAACATTTTTATCCATAAACAATAAAGATCTTTTTATGTAAGAAGTGTTACACCAAATATAAATGTATTAGAAAGAAAGCACAAAAATTCTGAATATAAGCCATTAAAACTTTTGCAACAGACAAGTAACTATTGAATTTAGAGACATGGTGTAACAAGTCTCTTGGCTCAGGCGGTCAGCAAGGTGGAGGCATAACGCTCCTGACTGGATGGTTAAGAGTTCGAATATGTGGAAAAATGAATTATTCCTTCCATTAATTTTCTATTTATCCCATGTTCAAATTTCTGCACATGCACTAATATCTTATGCTAATATTTCAATGCATTGTAACTCATATTTCTTACATTAGAATTCCAACTGAGCTCATCATTTGTTTATATTTTGAAGCTTAGGATGTTTTGTTAAGGATGGTCACGTAGCATGAGCCGATCTTAGTGGGCTTTAGTGAAATTTACCAAGTCATTCCAATTTGGAGTTGGTCGA
The DNA here is from genome assembly GCA_029216955.1 of Iris pallida. Taxonomy (NCBI): domain Eukaryota; kingdom Viridiplantae; phylum Streptophyta; class Magnoliopsida; order Asparagales; family Iridaceae; genus Iris; species Iris pallida. The sequence goes on from JANAVB010001045.1 coordinate 21,479, forward strand.
TTGATCTCAAGCTACTTGGATCGGGTCCTGATTATTCGGGGCAAGCCAAACCCTACCTATCATAATGCGATCAACAATTCAACATGCAATAAACTAGGGGTGAGCATAAATCGTTTAAGTAAAAGTCGATCAGAACCAAAGCAAATAAGCAATTCAGTTGGAAAATAAATCGGTTCGGGTTCAGTTTTAGAAAACCATTAATCGGTTTTCGGTTTCGGTTCCTGATCGAGGATAATTCAATTCCTGTCTAAAATGAAATGCCCTAGCATCCTAAATATCATTTTCGAATTCCCTCTCTCAATTTCCTAGCCGTCGGTCTTCAACTCTCCCTGGATCTCTGAAGAGAGATCCTAATCCTATCGGAGACAACGGAGAGAAGAGAAATCATGTAGCATTTGTTTCCATATTATGAATTGGGTAGAATTTTTTTTCATTTTTATTTGTTTGGGAACCCTAATTAAACCATTAACAACATATGAAACAAATTACGAGGTGTCAAAATCCAAAAATTGATATTATGTGTACGCATTGCGGTGAAGTGGAACGAAACAAAAATTCTTTGTTTGGGTTTTGAAGAAGTGGAAATTATAAGTAAAAAAAATTAAAGTTTGGTGTTTTGTTGGTTGTTGGAGTGAAAAATTGTTACTTTTTGTTGAAGTAACATGAATAATAAATTACTTTCTGTTCAAGTAGAGAAGAAGTTGTGCTCCAACCAAACTCGATATGTGAATAAGAATTTTTCACTTGCACATTCCACTTCGAAAAAATACTCCGATTCAAAATTTTGATTTTATGACAGACAATATTTACATGTCAAGTTACAGTAAATCTTGTCTACAAAATTTTCAACCAAATACGTAAATTGATCCAAAATCCAATTTTTGGTCCCTGCTCCAAATCTGCGAACCAAACAACCCCTTGAAACCTAAACGGAATACTCACACCTACGATAAACAATTTTTTATAGGACTTGTTTTAGAAATTAAAAAGATATTTTCTATAGGTACTCCACATTTTATTCCAGGACAACTCATTACTTCAGAATAGCCTAGCCTGGTGCAAATTTTACTCATAATAGACCAAGTTTCTTTGGGGCTGCCCAACCCCCAGTATACTTTAGGATTGTCAGCAAAACTGACAATCCTAACCTCTTATAGGAATGTCACTCTTTTGACAGTCGACCTACCGCCGCTCTTTTCCGTGCTTTCCCGCGCTCTTCCATCCGCCGCTCTCCACTGCATGTCCCCGCCTGCCACTGCGGGCGACCCGGAGTGGCGCGGCTCTGACTCGGTCGACCACCTTAGCCTGAAAAAAAATCTTAACTCCACCACCCCTCGATGATGTCGACGACCATCCCTAGGGTTTTGTCCCTCGACGACGCCAAGGACCTTCCCCACAGACCTAAACCCCTCCCATTCCGTCTCCTCCGGACCTCTTCATCTTCCTCGGCCTCAGCCTTTCCCTCTCCCTCTCCCTCTCCCTTCTCGCCACGCGGAGCCGACCTCGGACGGACCACAACGAGCAGCTGGTGAAGCTCTTGATAGGACTGCCAACAAAGTTGACAGTCGTAACCTAAAGTAGGACTGTCCACAAAACTGGCAGTCGTAATTTATGTTAGGATTGCCAACTTTGTTGACAGTCCAAATCCAAACTCTCTTTTGGACAATGGACTGCCAACATTGTTGCAGTCATACTTTATGTAAGGATTGCCAACTTTGTTGACAGTTCAGATCTAAATATGTGGGCTGCTCTCAAGTAAAAATTTGGAGGGACAAATTTGTAAATAAATTGAAAAATTGCACTACAAAAATTTGTCAGATTAGCGACGGTTGAAAATGTCGCTAAATCAATTTAGCGACGTTTAGGGCGACGTTTCGGGAACGACGGAAAAAAATGTGTCGCTAAACGAGAAAATGTCGCAAACCGTCGCTAGGGCGACATTATTAACGTCGCTAATTAGCAACGTTATTTGCGACGTTTATTGGTTGACGCTAATTAGCGACGTAAACGGCGACGTTATTGTTTTGTCGCCGTTTGGCGACACTGTTGCGACGTTTTGGCGACGACGAGCTGACATCAGATTATGGTGCCACGTGTTGCCACGTCAGCATTTAGCGACGCATTTAGCGACATTTATTAACGTCGCTAATATTTAGCGACTAATGTTAACGTCGCTAAGTTAAAAAAAAAAGGTTCCAGAATGCAAATGGTGCTGGAGCTAGAGCCAAAATACAGAATACAAAATACAAAATACAGAATCCAATCCCTGAGTTCGTCGACCCCTCGGTGGAACACTCAACACCGGCACGCACAATACATTCCAGAATATACAAAAAATATAAAGAAAAAATACTATCCGCAACGAACAATGTCAATATATAATATCCTCAATAAACCAAATCAATATCCGTAAATACGTACAAACTCAGTATCCTCAACGAAAAAACTGAATATCCCCAAATACGTACAAAGTCAAAATACAAAATACATAATTTAATCCCTGGGTTCGCCGAAAATACAAAAACAAAGATTGACACACAGTTCTAATTCATATGTATTTTAAGTGTGAGAACGGATGGCTCAGAACACAACCCAAAATTCATTCTAGCATACATTAGTGTGAATCAAATATGTTCTGTACATATGGTGTAGTATACGTTCTTATCGAATCTAGTATCTAGTATCTGAAGAATGTAACATAATCAAGATGAACTCACATAATATAATACTAAAATATCATCTACTACTATATAAGGTATAGTGATAGGTTGTCGTATCATCATTGCCGAGGGATGAGGGTCGGAGGACAGTCAAATTTATCTACGGCTGCATAGTTTCTGCCTCGCCAGTCGAATGGCTGCAGGGACTATGTCCTGATCACCATGTCGTACCATAGTTTCTGCCTCGCCAGTCGAATGGCTGCAGGGACTATATGTCCCGATCATCATGTTACCAATTAACCACCCAACAAAACTACTTGTTACAAATATCGGCACTATATGTCGCGAAACGTCGCTATGACGTCGCTAATAGCGACTAATTTAGCGACGTTAGTATGAACGTCGCTAAATTCTAATTATATTCCCCCACCAATTCATTTTCCCCTATTTACTCTCTCACTCTCTCTCCCCCCCCCTCCGGCGCTCTCACTCTCTCCGACGCTCTCACAGTACTTAAGTGTGAGAACGGATGGCTCAGAACACA
>JANAVB010001046.1:0-12829 GCA_029216955.1 Iris pallida
CAGAAATGATTGCTCAGACCGTTGAGGTGGTTAGGAGAGTCAGAGATCATCTTCGAGTTGCCCAAGATCGCCAGCGTCATTGGGCCAATTCTCATTGGTGCCCTCTTGAGTTTTCTGTCGGCGACCATGTATTCCTGAAGATTTTGCCTAACCATGGCGTCATTCATTTCGGCGTACGGAAAAAGCTTAGTCCTAGGTATATAGGGCCATTTGACATTCTGGAGCGAGTAGGAGATGTATCCTATCGTCTCGCTCTTCTACCATCGCTACGTGAGATGCATAACGTATTCTATGTATCCCAACTGCGACGGTATATCCTGGATCCGAGCCACATCTTGGATCATTCGGAATTGGTTGTTGATACCAACCTTTCGTATGAGGAGAGGCCCGTATCTATATTGGACCGAAGAGAGAAGACACTCAAGAACAAGACTATCAAGTTAGTCCGAGTTGCTTGGGGTCATCACTCTTTGGGTGAGTCAACGTGGGAGCGTGAGGATGATATCCGATCGCGACATCCCGACCTGTTTGACTCGTGAGGTATAATATCTTTCTTATGCCTTACACTTCGAATTCTTGCTTGCATATTTAATTGCTTGATTGATTACTAAGCTGTAGATTGCATCTGATAGTGTAACTTGTCCCGACACCTCTAGCCTCTTTAATTAAATTTTAAGGACGAAATTCTTTTAAGGTGGATAGAGTTGTCACCCTCGAAATCCGTGTTACGTATTTTCGTATACCTGTACATATTTCGGGTCTGTATTTTTATTAGTCATGGTTAGCTAGTCATGATTTTATTTCTAGCATATTGCATTGGCATGGTTATTTTGGCATTTCATTGGTTATGGCTTAGCTTGGTTCGATTTAGCTTGATTTGGTTTGCTTTTGGGTTCATCATGAACCAAAAGAAAATCCCTACCTACTACCACCATCATCATTTAAAACCCAACCCCCTTTCTCTCTCATCTTTATTCTTCATTTATTTTTTCATCTTCTTCCTCTTAACTTCTCCACCTACCAAGAGAAGCTTAGGCAAGTGCAACTTGCTTCATGGAGAAACTTTATTTTTGTTGTTCTATTGTCTTTCTCGCGAGATCCTAAGATACTTTAGAACTTGGCATTTTTTATTTTGATGGATATTTTCTTGTAGATCTAAGTTTATATTATTTTCGATTTTTTTGGATTTTTGATCTATTAAACTTCATTATTTTTATGTTTTGATTGTTCCATGTTGTAGAGAATTCGATTTTACCCAAAATAGACCTTTGAAAAGTTAGATTTTGACTTATTTTGAGGAAGTTATGGCCAAAAGTATTTTTGACCATTTCTATGTTTATCTGTGCTGATTCTGGCAGGGATGATGAATAGTGCTGTATAGTATCCGAGCCGCATATGGGAGTGCCGCATAGTGTCCGAGCTGCATATGAGGGCGCTGCATTGTGCCGCATAGTACTGCATAGTATCCGAACCGCATATGGGAATGTCGCATAGTGTCCGAGCCGTATATGTGGGTGCTGCATAGTGCCGCATAGTGCTGCATAGTATCCGAGCCGCATATGTGAATGCCGTATAGTGCCACATAGTGTCCGAGTCGCATATTTTGGTGCTGCATAGTGCCGTATAGTATCCGAGCCACATATGAGGGTGTTGTATAGTGCCGCATAGTGCTGCATAGTATCCGAGCCGCATATGGAAGTGCTGCATAGTGTCGTATAGTATCTGAACCGCATATGAAAATGCCGCATAGTGTCCGAGCCGCATATGAGGGTGCTACATAGTGCCGCATAGTGCTGTATAGTATCCAAATCGCATATAGAAATGCCGTATATTGTCGTATAGTATTCGAGCCGCATATGAGGGTGCTATATAGTACTGCATAGTATCCGAGCCGTATATGGGAATGCCGTATAGTACCGTATAGTGTCCGAGCCGCATATGAAGGGACTGCATAGTGCCGCATAGTGCTGCATAGTATCCGAGCCGCATATGGAAATGCCGTATAGTGCCGTATAGTGTTCGTACCGCATATGAGGGTGCTGCATAGTACCGCATAATGCTGCATAGTATCCGAGCCGCATATGGGAGTGTTGCGTAGTACCGCATAGTGTCCGAGTCGCATATGAGAGTGCTGTATAGTACCGTATAGTGTCCGAGCCACATATGGGAGTGCCGTATTGTGCTGAATAGTGTCGCATAGTGCCTATTTTGGCTGTTTTTGGCAATTTTATGCCCTATTTGGCCAAATTGTGGCCATAATTTCTCTCAACTCCCAACATAAAAGTGGTAGATCTTTTCCTTGACTTCAAGAGCATGTTATTAGCTATTTTATGCAAGTTTTCTCATTTATTATAATGTAAGGATAGAACATGATAGTGGCCCGTCGTGGCACACTCTTGACAAGTAAACATGACATGTAATCTGGAACGTCGTTGCGACGACTATCTCGACATGCTAGTAATCCTCTTCTTGATATCGTGGACGATTGTGCTTGTACAAATAAACCAGTCTCGTTTTGCATCATGTCTAGGACAAGGACCCCTGAATACCACGGTCAGGGGTACCTATTGAATTCAACTAAGGCTAATAAATAGAATAATCCACTAGTCATGAAGAGATTTCTTAGCTACAGACAATTCCGTTATCTGGGCGCTCAAGTGGACTTGTAGCCTACCGACGAGTAGGACACATTTCCAGCACATAGTCACGTGTTACATTCTTCGTAAACGGACATTCGACCTGGATAACCGGATGGTCTACAGGACATGTGGCTGTTGGGATAATCTCATTGCATCTTGCTAGTAACTAGGCCTGTGATAATCCTAGTTAGTTAAAAGTATCAAGCCGTACTCTTGATTGACCGTGATTGATTGGATGGAGTTTATTCCAGCTTATTCTTATCCTGATCCTGTACAAGATTGTGACATGACATGATTGTTGATGCTTGTCTTAACAATAACGATCGGGGGTCCAGTTCTGTTCAGGCGAAAGGTTACAACCCCGGTCCTTGTTTTGTTTAAGGGTTATAACCTGGCTCCCGGAGCAGTTCTGTGTCCTCTCTTCGTTTATTGTCTTATTTCAACCCCATGCCATGTTCGTCATGTTTCACCTTACCTTAATACCATGATTATTTATACTGGCCTTAGCAATAAAGATCAGGGGTCCAGTTCTGTTCAGGCGAAGGGTTACAACCCCGGTCCTTATTTGGTTTAAGGGTTGTAACTTGGCTCCCGGAGCAGTTCTGTGTCCTCTCTTCGTTTATTATCTTTACTGTACCAATAGTATTTGAGACGGGTTTCTATTCAGGTAAAGGGCTGCAACTCCGATCCTTGTTTGGTTTAAGGGTTGTGACCTGGCTACTTGAATGGTTTCTTCGTACTTAGTTTACTGTTGTTATCTCTATTATTATCAGTTTTTTATTTATTATTTATCTTTAATATTCTATTGTGATATGCTGGTATTAGTTCCTAAGTGAAGCCTTCTTTGTGGCACTTGCTCTTTCTGGGGTCTGACCCAGCTGATTTTGTGTGGCCAGATATCGGAGCAGCACTAGAGGATCCACCTGTCTTCCAGCCAGATGGTGACCACCAGGCGTAACCCTGGCAACGAGTGGGTTTCTTTTTGTTCTCTCACTTTATTGTAAAAATTATTCTTTTGAGGCGTTTAGCCGGCAAGCACGTGTTAGCTCGTATTGCACCTTTATTTACTGTCTGCCTACGGGCTGGAACATGATTGACAAATCCTAGGGTTGATCATGTATGACTGAACTCTTGCTAGTCTTGACATTTTGTACGACTAGCTTCATGATCATCCAATATGTAATGTATGGGACACCTTGCTATTATATATTTGGTGCTCTGACATCTTGTAACTATTATTGCTTGTTTGAGATTGAGACAATAGGCTTGTTCATGACCATAGGAGACTGTTGGCTTATAGTTAAACCCTTATGTATCTAGACAGCCGTGACCGTCGTATAGCGAGGTGGGTTGCACTTCAATATACGTAGCTGGCTATGTACGCCCCCGCTCTCCAGTATTCTGGTTCTGGGGCGTTACACCACTATAGGTTCAAATACACCATATTTTTTCTAAAGATTTTAATTCTGCTTGAATAGCATCTTTTCACATTTGCCACTTTTCTTTGTCGACATTCATTTATACTACGTGGTTCATTTTCACAATCATCATTATCCTTTGATATTTCAGTAGCTACTGTGTAGCTAAATATGTTATCGATGACAAGTGCTTTTCGATTCCACAATTCACCTAAACATGCATGGAATATCGAGATCTCTTCATTTTCAGGTACCTGTGCCTCTCTAGAGGCATCCATAGGCATTTTAGTGAATTTGGAAACATGCACATCTTCATTATCTATTTCCGGAGCTCCAGCCACTATCAGGCATTTATCAGGACAAGATATTTCATTTACTCTCCTCTTTCTAGGAGCACTATCCTTGGAACCTATAGGCCTACCACGCTTTTGACGTGTAGTATTATATTCATTTGCCGCCTTGTTTAAATTTTGTCCAACATGAACATTAATTCTGGCTGACACATGGGATCTAGTTACCTTTGCGGCATCATTAAATGCATTAGGTAATTGATTTGCAATTTCTTGCAAATGTATCATTCTTCTTGTCTCATAATCACATTGTCGAGTTCTTGGATCTTGATGAGATAGAGTAGGCGTATTTCATGTTAATTCATGCCGTTCATGAGCAATGGATTGTTCTATATGAACAATTTGTTGCTTACCTCCCCCTAACGGCGGAAAGACTCTCTCATCAAATTGACAATCTTCAAATCTTGCAGTAAAGACATCACCAGTCATTGGTTCCAAATACCTTATTATGGAGGAAGATTCAAAACCAATGTATATTCCCAAACGTCGTTGGGGACCCATTTTAGTTCGTTTAGGAGGTGGAATTGGGACATATACTGCACATCCAAACTTTCTCAAATATGAAATGTTGGGTTGTCTACCACTAACAAGAGCTAAAAGACGAGAAAATGCAAGATTTCTAGTAGACAATAAACAAACATGTGACCACCTAGTAGATGCATCTATGAGTACCATAAAATATCTAAAAGGACCACTAGCAGGATGAATAGGACCACAAATGTCTCCTTATATTCTTTGCAAGAAAGTAGGAGACTCATTCTTAACTTTTAGGAAAGATGGTCTAGTTATAAACTTTTCTTGTGAACATGGAACACATAGGTGATTCTTTTGTAAACCAAGATTGTGATTTTTTTAATAAGTGTCTGCAAGAATTATCAATGATCCTCTTGAACATTGTTTTCCCCGGGTGACCTAAACGGTCATACCAAATGGTACATAAGATAGGAATATTGACTTTATATTTTGCCACATTCATATATGATTCAATTATATCAATGGTGGTGTAATACAAACCCGCTGAGAGACAAGAGAATTCTTCTAATATGAGCTTTTTTATCCCAACATTAGATGTGATACATAGTGTCTCTTTGTTGTTATCATTTCGAGTTTCAATATGGTATCCATTTTTGCGTATATCCTTGAAACTTAGCAAGTTTCTTTTGGAATTGCTTGAATATAACGCATTTTACAAATGGATTTGAGTGCCATTAGGTAACATAATGTGTGCTCTTCTAAAACTCTCAATTATATGGGCTGGTCCAGCTATTGTTGATACTTTATGCATGTCAAATACTAAATTTGAGAAAAACTTTTGATTCTTCAAAATCGTATGTGTTGTAGCACTATCTACCAAACACATATCCAAGTTATTTTTCTCCCTTCGTTTATCCATACCTTCAATATGAAAGAAAAGAAAATTTATGAACATATACTCAACAAACACAAATATAATAAAAGTAATTAAGCATACCAAACGATAACATCATATTATAGAGATGAAACTTTCAAATACATAACAAAGTAATGACATATTCTTCAACAAACTCTCATGGCCTAGATATTCCATGATAGTAACTAAAAACAAAAACATGACTTCAAATGTAAAAAATTCATAGTACTTGAAATAAAACATATGTCGACCGAGTACTCATTCAATGGAAGGTGGATTCGCCAGCATTTTCTCAAACTGTTCATTGGTAATCTGATTACCATTTTGGTCCTAAAAAAATTGGAACAATTCAACTGAGTGATATCAATTGGCTGGTCATTATCCCAATATGCTATCATATTTGCTTCCATTTCTTTGATTCTTTGAATTTGTACCTCTTGTTGATTAGTTCGACATTGCTTAAACCAATGTCCATTTTTGCCATATTTATGACAAACAGTACTACCCTTATTTGGTTTATATTGAGGATTTGAATTTCTTTGTTAGAGGGTGCTGTCCACTTGTTCCATTTATTCTTTTGTGAACCACTATTTTTGCCTTTGTTATAAGGATGATAAACATGACCATACCTTCCATAACTTTTTTCCCTTCCACGTCCTCTACCACGACCTCTGGTAACCCCAAAATTTGCATTTGCTTCAGGAATTGCCATTGACCCAGTTGGTCTAGAGTTGTAGTTTTTTATGAGAACGTTGTTATTTGCCTCTGCTACAAGGAGACAAGTCACCAGTTCAGAATATTTTGTGAAATATCTTTCACGATATTGTTCCTGCAAAAGCACATTACTTGCATCAAAAGTGGAAAGAGTTTTCTCAAGCATTTGAGCCTCTGTTACTTTTTTCGCACAACCTACGGCGAGAAACAATATTAAACAGAGTAGAATTATATGCTTTAACAGTTTTATAGTCTTGGTATTTCAGGTTGAACCATTCACTTTGAGCAATCGGAAGGATTACCATCCTTTGATGGTCAAATCTATCCTTTAGAGATGTCCACAAATTCAATGGATCATCCTCATATAGATATTCTGCCTTTAGATCATCATAGATATGATGTCGTAGAAAAATTAAAGCCTTAGCCTTAGCTTCAGAAGATTCTTTATTTTCCTTCTTATTGGTACCATCAAGCTTGTTGGACTGCAAGTGCAACTCCGCATCCAATTGCCATGATAAGTAATTGTCTCCGCTTACATCAAGAGCTTTGAATTCAATCTTTATAAGACTCGACATCTATATAGCAGAAATAATTATATTAGAGATAAATTAATTTAAATAGTAAAATTGACAAGTGCTTTCAATATTACAAAATTTCACATATGCCACAATGTGATGAAACGCTATAAAAATATTATGTCTTATGTTTATCACATATACAACAATATGATCATTATATAATAATCTTTAGATCATCATGGTTTGTATTTTGGGTACTTTTTCATAATATGGTTCACATATACAACAATGTGAATTTGTACCTTGTAGAATAAATAAAATAAAATAATGGAAATAACATTTTCATATAATCTAATTTAATGTAATGAACTCATTCATAATAAGAGAAGAGTATTCAATATATTCTAGATTAATTTTATACTAGGGTAAAGTTCATAAAAAATATAGAAATAAGATTCGTGCATAATTTTAAATATTATCATGAATTATCTATTTTGAATGAAATTGACTTCAGAGACATTATTCATGTATGCAATAGAGAATCCAAGAGTATCTGACACTTGTATTTGACATTGTTATTAAAGGGATGAATAAATGCTAGACTAATAAAATCTATAATATCCTATACTCTGGATGTTTTTCTTTTACAGATTGTGCCTTTCAGCTAAATAAATCAAAAATTTGTCTAGTTCATACATACATGTATAAAGAATAGGTAGATATGTGGTACATACATAATGAATTGGAACTTTGTTTGTCTCACACAAAATATTTAAAGAACAGTCGATACTTAAGTTTACTAAAATATGTATCTATGTATACAAGACTAAACTCACCTTAAGTTTACTAAAATATGTATCTATGTATACAAGACTAAACTCACCTTAGAGATTCGTGCTGATAACGTATTGTAAAGCAAAGAGATGAACAATAGAGAAAAATATTTCTTCATTCACTTGTACAAATCAACTTGATAAGAGCCCCTTATATAGGCTTACAATGGAGGTTAATATCATGATGACAATTAAAAGAAGAATGCCAAAAGCTATAGGTTATGGATAACCAAAAGCCATAGGTTATAGACACCAAATAATTATGGTAGTTTATCCATATTTACAACAGAATGAGAATTTTTAGGGTATTATTCCTATGGTTAGTTGAGGTAGGGGTAAGCAATAAACGGTTTAAAACTGTAAACCAAGTCGAACCGAACCGAATTTGCTATTTAGTTTGATTTTTTTTTAATTACGTTCGGATTTCGATTTTGGTGTTGAAAAAAAAATAAGGTTTTCGGTTCGGTTCACGGTTTTTGGTTTCGGTGAACCAACCGAACCGAAAACCAAATCTTAGGGTTTCAGGCTTTCAGTCGGAAAACAAAATTACTTATACACCCACCCTTCCACTATATAAAATAACTTAGCTAAACCTAATTTCTCTCTCAATTCATTTCTCCGCCTCTTTTTTTTTCTGTTGTCTGCTGCTGAGCTTCTCTTCCTCTCCCAAGTAAAAGAATTAGGGTTTTGGGTTTTCTTTCTCTCCCAAACTGAGCTTCCCTCCTCTTCCGTTCTACCACTTCGCCATAACTGAACTCAGAAACTCCCGTCTCCGAAGTCCGACCTAGATCTAAACTTAGATCCACTGTTTGTAAGTTTACTTTCGACCTAAACTTAGATCTAGAACTTTTATTCTTTTTTCATTCTTTCTCATAAACATTTTTTTCTTAAATATAGACGATTTTTTGTTTATATTTTGGCAATTTTTCAAGTTAGCACTAAGTTTTTTTGTGTTTATTTTCTATGACAATTTTATGTGGATCCAAATCATTGAATAAAGCTATCCTTTTTTTTGATTTTTTGAGCATAAATCTGTGGCTTCACCTTGATTACAATCAATTTACTAATCTATATTTCTTTAACTTTATCTTTTATGTGCAGGTGTGTAATTGTTAATCATTTTCTGGAGCTATATGCTTGGGTGGGTTCCTGAGTTTCACCTACCATTGTGTGTCTACTTTGCGGAAAATGTATGGATTTACGGAAATGGTAGCACACATTTACGAAAATTTTGTGTTGGCTTCTCAAATTTGGAAATGTTGGAAGCTTTAATGTTGAAATATGGGAACATTGTATAATCAAGTTATCAACTGTTGTATATATATATATTTTTTGTATTTTGTAAATAATCTATGATCCTGTAAGTTGTGTATTTGTAAGAATAATTTATGATCATGTAAGTTGTATATTTTGTGTTGTATTTTGTGGTTGTTGGAAGCTGTGGAAATAATTTATGATTACGTTTTGCGTTAATATTTTGTGTTGTATAATCTGTGATCTAGTTATATTTTGTTGTTTGTTTGTTGAACTGAAAATATTATTGATTGGGCCTGCAAAAGCTAAAAATATTGATGTTTGTTTAATTGAGATCTGCTATTATATTTTGTTTCAAAAGGCCCGACCCAGTTAGTCTCATAAAACCAAACCGCGGCCTAGTTGGACTCATAAAACCGAACCGCGTCCCATTTGGGCTCATAAAATCGAATCGCGGCTTACTTGGTCTGATGAAACCGAACCGATCGAAAATCAACTTTTTTATTCGGTTCGGTTTGGTTCGATTTTTAGTACCGCGGTTCGGTTTTCGGTTTTGGTTGAACCGGTTTTCGGTTCAGTCAGTTTTGTGATGGTCGGTTCGATTTAGACCGAACCGAACTGATGCTCACCCCTAAGTTGAGGTAGTTACAAGGTGGTTAGGGAGTCGGTTAGAGGTAGTTACAAAGTAGTTGGAAGTTAGTTATGAGATGGTTCTAGTCTCTATTAGTCATGACTAATATTTAATTAAAACCATGATCAAATTTAAACAAAATAATGACAAATATTCTAGAACATTCTCACACAAACAATGCCTCTACTTCATGCCATGCCCTACTCAATAATTACTACTATGCCATAGAAAATATTTAAATATTCAATATAGAAAATATCAAAATTATTATTCGATTAGAATATCAAACTAAAGAAATAGTTAAAAAAATTAAAAAGTAGAATTTTTCGGAACAATGGTTACAATGGGTTTTCTATCACAGCTAGTCTACATGCTCATGGAATTTCTAGACCTAGTTTTATGGTTTCCAACTTCTAGAATTCAAAGTTAAGTCCCTAATTGAAAGACATGCATATAAATCATATAAAAATGATATAAATATAATTTATACAATATTTATATTCAATTTAATCTCTGAATTTCAAATTTAAATTTTTTTGAAATAATTCGTGGTTGTGTCTATACTATGTCAACTAGTATTGTCCGAAACTTGTCCGAAATATTGCCAAATCAATGCTATGACTTATATTTATGAAATATCATATAAAACATATTTAAACCTAATTATAACTAAGAAAATTATATCATATTTGTATACCAAAATCAGCCCCTATATATGAGCCAAACTATGCCATAAATTCAACCAAAACCTAGTCTAATGGCCCATATTCGTAGGGTTCGGATTTCACAAAAAATAAGATAAATATATGATAGAAATAATTTAGTTCCGGAATTAAAACACATATATATATATATTCAAATAAAGTTTTTTTTAGCAAACACATAAACTATTCCACAAAAATTAGCAAAATATGTGCTACCGTAATTTCTAATTTTCTGCCAATCTAACATGCAACTTAGGATGGATTTCTACCAACACATATGATTGTAACATGACAAAAATATGGTTTTGAAGAGGTTAGTTTCACATGAGTCTCAAATTAGATATGAGATATTTAATTTACAAATTACGGTTCGGTAGATCACTAATTGTCTATAACATTTAACATTTGAAAATAATAAGAAAATTAATTAATTAATTTCTAAAAAATTATATGTTATAGGTCTCAGTTTCAGATTTCCAAAATATCCAACAGATCACAAAAACGAGTCAGACATCTCTCGAAATCTCGAAAACAGCAAGACATTATCGTATTTTAGACAACGAATACTAAAATAATTTTACAGCATTATATATTTTGAAAAAAATCTTTTAAAATATATATTGTGAAAGCTTACCTCGACACGGTTCTAATAAAAAAAACAAAAAAATGGAATCGAATCGGAGTCCGAAAATAGGAGATATAACACTTCCAAGTCGATGCGGCTTCTAAAAACTGGGCTGATTTTGTAGCAAATTTTGGGATTGTTTTTGGATAAGGAATAGAGACAAATTTTGGCTGACAGGAAGAAAAAAATAGTGGGATTATGTATTTATTTCAAATTTATATACTTAAATATGTAGGATTTGATTTGTTAGGATATGATCTGGTTGAAGTTATTTTCTAGTAGACTTAGGATTATGATTATTTTAAAGCATAGCTCAGACTTATCTAAATCGTTTATAATCTTTTTTAGAATTACCGTAGATAAGAGCATATAATCCATACATTTATATTATTTGAATAATCCATATATAATTCTAAATTTAAATACAATCTAAATCTAAATTTAAATACAATCCAAATCTAAGTCTAAATTTAAATACAATTCAATCTAAATTTAAATACAATCCAAATCTAAATTGAATATATCAACCATCAATATTTTGTTGTGTATTTGTTTAATGATTTACCTAATTATATTACACAATCAACTTAAACAACCATGGTATATAAAAATTATACTACATACAGGATATACTAATATACTATATAGGCATATAGTTTTATATTATCTAATACATCAATAATGATATTTAAAATACTAATATAGAACTAAAATAAATTATACCAAATATTATTCACACTATATACATGTGCAATTATATGTACAATTCTCTATATCAAACAATTCAATAGCACTTAACAAATTAATAAAATAATGAAAATAATTTAGTTCAAAAAAGGGCAAAATTTATGGATCAGTTTACAATAAGTAGTTAGTTTCTAGAAATATCCTGTAGAGCCTAACCATAATATTTTTGACCATTTTTTGGTGGATTTAGAGACATTACCCTCGTCCGGTAAAAGACAAGTACTTTCATGATTTTGTTTCATTTATTTCATATGGTGACTTGCTTCATGTTGTATACGTTGTTTACACAACTTGATCATGTACTTCTGGTATTCATGTGCCCTGCTTCTGGTATTTATCATATACCATTGTTCTTTTACATTAGAGAGAAAAAATGCTTATGGATATGTGATCAAATTCAGACCCCCTAGTTTGGTCATGTGGATAGCCTAATCACACACCTGTGCACGTGTGATTATGCCATACCTTTATTCATGTACTTTGTCCAGCAGGTCATATATTTAGTAAGTATTTTAAATCACGAGTCATGATCTTCTTATTTTATATTTCAGTAGATTATGCATCTCAGGTGATTCAAGTTAGTCATGTTCATGACATCTTTACTTGTACATATGTTGTATTTGTCTCACTGTTATGGATTGTACTTTGCTCATTTCTGACTGGATTATTGATATATTAGACCAAGATAAGAGGATGTGGATGACAATAGATTAGAAGACAACTTCTGGAAGCTTCTAGAAGACTCTAGAAGATTAGAACAAATCATTTAGATATATTGTTGATGATGGGGATTACCGAATTTATCTTCGAAAATTGGATATGTTCCATGTACCAAAAATCTTATAGTGGACTAGTGATTGTGTAAGTGTGTGCTGGGATGTTTACGTTTATTAATTTTGTGACTGAGCCAAGGATTGATATCATGATCATTGGATGATTTATGAGGTATAGAAAGCTTACTATCGCTGTTTACAACTGTGTAGACTGGACGTGTTGACTCGTATCT